>JBBMKC010069327.1:0-17380 GCA_037834085.1 Bipalium vagum | reverse complement strand
TAATGATTAAATTCATTAATTATTAAATTTGATTTTTTAATATAATTTTCATTTCAGATTTTTAAATATATCAGCTTTAACAAAACAATGGCCCAACTAAGTTCAACATTAAGTAAATGTTCGAAAGACTTAGCAGGTTTCACAATAATGTTTTCCATAATATTTGTGGCTTTCTCTCAATTGGGATATTTAATTTTTGGATCCCAAGTTGCAGATTTTAGTAAAATGGAAAACTGCATGTAACATTTCTTCATTAATATAAATAGAAATATATTTCATGTTATCTAATTTTATAAGGATATAATTTTCATTATCTCATTTTAAGATGACATTTTTCACAATTCAAAAAATTCATCATATAATTATTTCTAAGATTATTAAAATAAATTATAATTATTATATTAAAAATTAATTTTAAAATATTTGGAGTTAAGATAAATGTTAAGATATTCTAAAAATCTCTATAATATTAATCAAATAATAATAAATAATGTATTATATCAATTTTAAATTCTGATACATAAATACTGATTGTATATTACGAAAATATTTCTAATGATGGGAAAATATAATACTATTGATTAAATAAGTGAAAATCTTTCAGAATCATATAAATACCTTTTCAGGTCACATAGTTGAAGTAATAATCCTTTAATAAAATGTCTTAATTTAAAAATAATAAATATTTATTTAGTATTATTTCAGCTATACGCTTTTCCGAATAATATTGGGCGATTTTGATTTTGCACAATTAGAAATGGCTCATAGAATACTTGGACCGATCTATTTCGTTTTCTATGTTTTTTTTGTGTTTTTCGTCTTATTCAATATGTTTTTGGCAATCATCACTGATACTTACTCAGACGTCAAAGAAGAAATGGCAAGCAAAAAAAATGAATTCGAAATTGCTGATTACCTTAAAGAGGTTAATTTAGTTTAAAAGTTCTGGGTTATTTTATCAAAAGTAAATTACCCTATATGACACATTTTCATAATTTCAATTTATGAAGTCTTTCCATGTATAATGGAGTTTTGTAAATATTTTCCATTTATAAAGGAAACATTTTGTTATAATATTTATATTCTTTTGTTATTGTCTATAATTTTCTTTTATCTTTTCATAGTCGATTTCGTAAAATTTCTTTAGGTATAAAATATATTGCACTAATTTTTTTTCTATTTTTTACTTTTATTTCATTTAAATATTGAAGACATTTATCGAGATGAAAGATAGATTGAGAATATGCTGGATAATTGATTGTTTTGTATAAAACCTCATTTAGGTGTTTTGCTATAATGTTTTCATATATTGTCTTGAAGAAATACGTTTTTTTCTTGAAGCAGTACATGATAATTTGTCAATAATGTTGATATACGATACATAAGTGACTCGCGGTATATAACATATCTTATTGTAATAATACTGAACCGACGAAGACTCTTTATAAAAAGGGATATCGATATTTTCATGTGAATTTTCAATATCATTTTTCAATTTCTTTTAAACATTTATCATTATAAGATGCAACGAGTTTATTATTAAGACTGAACGGATAACAGAATTTCACTTTTAAGAATTTAAACCAAAATGCATTAACGTTTTCCATGGCGTGAAGATATTGGTGAATGGTTGAGGTCAAAATCTGATCCATAAAAATCTGAAAATCTCTCAACAACATTGATTCTTCAATAGATTTTATTATTTTAAAACACTTGCCTTTAAACACTGGATCTTTTACCTAACAAGTGAAACTAATTCAAATTAATCTGATATCCAAGTCAATTCCTTAATGCTTTTACGATGTCAAAGGTTTCTTCATGTTTGCGAACCCTTATTAGTTCCTCAACTTGAGCTGACTCAAACTGGTGTGAACGATTTTAATGATATTACACCTATTGATAAATGGACAATATTTAAGCCAAAACTAAGTTTTTTTTATAAATATATAAATCTGAAAATATTATGAATTTCAGTAGTACAAGAAAATTTTGTACCTCATCATTAAATTATAATAATATACCATAATTAACAGTATTGTGTCCTTTAAATTTAAATGATTTGTTAATTTAATAAATTATTTACATTCCTCTCTATAACATAGTTTAATTTCAGAGAACTGAAATAATTCTCAAAAAATTACACCTGAAAAAAGAAAAAATAATTGATATACAAAACGCATTAAGAAATGCTGATATTAATAATGACGGAGTGATGGATTTCAATGAATGGAAAACAGAGATGAAATTGTAAGCACAAAAGATTGACTAAAATATTCTGATTAATGTTCATATAACTGTAATGTAAGCATTGGAAAATCCATTGTTTTTAAATCTATATAAAGAGAAACTCGAAAATTTAGAAATGGGCCAAGGAAATCTATCTTTCAATACTAAAAGTAGTTTTTAAAAAAATTGGGGTAAATTCATTTTAATGATAGAATGTATAATATTCATCTTTGAATTTAAAACAGTTCTTTCGGACATAATTAAAAAATCATAAAAAACTTTAATGAATTTCCAAACGACTAAAATGGGAATTGTAAGAGGTGATTATATTGAAACATGAATTCTTATATTTTAAGTTTAACATTTCAGGAAATTTACCTTTTTAATTTAGTATATTCATTTTAATAAAGACAGGCTACTTAATTTTTTAGTGAATTGCACCCGGATTATTTCATCTGTTTAATCAATCTAATTTTATCATATATATCTACATTTTTGCATGCCTGTCATTTAAATAGGTAATTAAATAATTCGTGAATCATAAGAAGTACTCATGTTAAATTTGTCAATAAGACTGGAATAAGAAAAACACAATGTTTCATTGAACTATCGGACTTTTGAAGAATTTGAATATCGTGAAAGTAGAATAAGTTTCAGAGAAATCACCAAAAGTTTGGAAAATAATCATTTCACTATTTTGAATGGAATGAAAGTTCAAATCAGATTACACTAACCTCAAATATCAACCCTACTGCGGAAGGGTATCCATGTTTGATAAAGATCTGTTGAATTCATTTTTTCAATTAGTCACTGAAGTCCACCATCCAACAACATCCAGTTTATAGGAATAATGTATATACGTAGCTCTTCAAATCGACCCTTACGAACTATTGGAAAGTCAAATAAATAAACGGATTGAAAATTGTAAGTCACTTTTAAAAAACCATTTGACGACCAGTTTTTCAAAAAGAAGAATGAATTAAAAGTGAATCTTATTTAATAACCCAAACAGAAAATACCAATAATTATCTGCAATAAGTCACATGTTTGAAGAAGCTCTTCACAAGGAACTGGCGAAGTTTATTAAACTCCAGATCTTCAAATTAGTATAAAAGTGGAATCAAAAAATTACACAGTATTGGGCTTTTGTCTGTCAAAATGATATATTTAATCTTTATTAGTGAATTTTGTCTTGCATTAATAATATCTATTGAAACTTTAAAAATGTTATTTTATGGGATAACTGTTCTAGATGGTTCTGAAGCTTTTTTGAAATAATTACATTTAGTTTTTTGAAAAGGTAAATTAAAGTATAAAATCAAAGTCAGAAATTTCATATTTAATGACAATTAATAATAATATAAATAAATAATTTGAAAATTTTTATTTTAATAAAATCTTTGTAGACGAGGTTACAGCGATACAGAAATTGAATCCGTCTTTGCGAAATATGACACTGATGGCAACAGATTTATAGATGAAAAGGAGCAAATGATAATGGAAAAAGAATTAGAAGATATGAAGGTTAAGGTTCTTTTTACTTTAAATAAAGTGAAATATTTTTGAATTTTCAGTTTTAAAATCATAAAAAATGTATTTTGTAATGAATTAATAAGAAATACAATTAAAGAATTAAAATAATACATATTTTACCTATTTCGTATGTATTATATAGAAATAATGTGAATTATTGTATATTGTGTTATATATTTATTATTGTAATCTTTTAATAATCTTTTATCTTTTACTTATACCATTATACAAATATATACAGTGGTAAATATTTAATTGTACGCACCTCTAAAAAATTTTAATTTTGATAAAATCAAACTACATTTGTATTTATTCATATTACATAATGTTTTTTTTAATAAAAGATATGTAGGAAATTCCAAAACATTGTGTTGAAAAAACCCATGTCCCTGCCCAAATAATATAACAAAATAATGGAAAACTTGATATTTATTTATTTTTATACAAAAATATTCAAACAAGTTTAATATTGGTATATATAAAAACTAGAATTTCACATGCAACCGTCAATATTTGGTTTGCAGACCTTTGGGTTCAATAACTGCTCGTACACGTCGTGGTATGAACTCCATCAAGTTGCGGGTTTCCTCAAAAGTGATGAGCTGCCAAACATTTTTTAACTCATTAAATAATTACTCTAGACTCCTTGGTTTTTTTCCGTGTACCTTTTTAAAGAGAATATTCCATAGGTGCTCAATGGGATTTAGGTCTGGGCTTTGGACTGGCTAATCCAAAACTTCCACATGTGTGCGAGCAAGAAAGTCAGTGACCAGTTTAGCCTTATGACTTGGAGCATTTTCGAGCTGAAAGATAAATGGTTTATTACGCCCCAATAAATCTCTTGTCGATGGCAACATTTGATTCTTCAGAACATCTATATACAAATATTGATTCATAAGCTCTATGCAGTGGAAGAGGCGATCAACTCCAGCCAAGGACATGCACCCCTACACCATGATTGAGCCTCCTCCAAATGTCGCTGTTGAATTGATACATACTGGTAAGAACTTTTCATTTTGAAATAATTTGAACGATCTCTCATCACTCCTAAGAAAGTGCGTCCATTGGTGGTAGACAAGTGGTAGAGAGCGAAAGCTATTTTCTTCTTGCGATTAGTCTCTGGCAACAATAGCTTTCTGACAGCCACACAGCCAGCCGCTCAATCCATACTTAGGGTGAATATTTCTCACGGTTTCTTCTGTTACAGAAACTCAATAGTAATTGTTAGATTCCATTTTTAGTTCAGAAGATGTTGGACGTCGATTTTTGAGACCTGTGTGGGCTAAGGCACATTTTTCTTTAATCGAATATTTTTTGGTCTACTTGATTTAACTTTGTCTTTCACAGTACCTATTTCATGTACTTTCTTCATAATTCTAGTGAATGTTCTGTCAGCAACTTTGAGTTTTTTCGCAATTTGAAGATAGCTTATTCCAAGTTCATCCAGCACCATCACTTGTACGTTCATCCATAGTTAATTTATGCGCTCCTGTCATTTATTAGAAAATTTAAAATAGGCTAGTTTAGACAAAATCGTTATCGATTTTTTATAAAGGTAATCATTAATCATCAAAACTAATATTACTACATATATATTATGTAGTATTATTCGGGTATGCACATGTCTTTTTCAGCACTGTATATTTAAATCAAACTGAATTTATACAAAAAGTAATGTTAAAGTAACAAATTTGGTGAAATATTCAATTGTACGCACCAAAGATTATACTTATACTCAATATATTTTACTTAGACTTTTAGACTTTAGGCATTTATAAAATAAGTTTTAGAATAACTTCTTTATCAATTTTAAACAAATATTCATCAATTGCTCTTCGTAATTGAAAAACAGTATCATATTGGCGACCATTGGCAAAATATTTCGAGGTAGATTACCGTGCGGACTTCACTCATCTTTGAAATGCGAATATTTCCTAGCCCAACCAAGTCTTTGTATTTCTTTGTTAGCTTCGGCTTTCCTATCATTTTCTTCCATTTAATATGCTTATCTTTGCGCAATAGGTTAGTAAAGTGTAGTTTGGTAACTGGCAATAAACATTTATTCTTTATTTGGATTGCACTTAATCTAATCTTTGTCGCTTCATATTAAATCTAACATTTCTGGTAAAAAGTTATTTTTTAGTTATCCTTTGATCCTTTTCTGACATCGTGATTAACGAGTTTTTTTCAGATTTCTTATGACACCTTCTGATCTACCTAATAAATTTCAGATTTAAAAAAATCATTTCTTTTATATTTTAATTAGACGATTTCTTCGTTCGTTAACGTTTTTCCCGACCCCTTGACTAAAAGGATAAGGGTTTGTGTTGTATATATCATTAAAAAATAATAACTACTTTTATTATTGATAAATATTCTAATCATAGATATTTAAGCATTGACATACTATAATAGCCTGGTAAAACACATCTTAAATTACACTGTGAACAATTAAGTATTTCACCATTTATGGACTCTTGTGATTTAAAAAATTAAAATTTTCTGTTAAATATTTGTGAAGAATCTTCTTTATTAAATATTGACTATACATCATTATAAATAATCCAGTCTCGTTACTTTTAATATAATACTATTATATAATAGTATTAGAAATAAAACATAAGAAAAGTATTCTCCTATTTTTATTTTTCTTACAATTGAATATTTGCCACTGACATTAACATTTCTTTGTAACATTTGTACAGTAATAATAAATAATCTAATTTCCTACAAAATAAGTTACTAATGATTAATAATAAAGATGGTGATTATCTAAAACAAAATCAATACATTTTTAATTTTTTCTCGTTTCGTTAGAATGATTTTTAACATAAAATAATTTTTCTTAAAATAAAAAACGAATAATTTTTGTTTTTAATATTATTATTTATTTATTATCATTGTATTTTTAAAATATTTTTCAATCTTTTTCTCTTCAGAATTCCATAAATAACAAAATTGAAAAAAATGAAATGATGAAAAAAACTGCTGAAGAAAATAAATTATTAAGTCAATCTGTTTCTATGGAAGATTATCGATCACTAAATAGACGTGTAGATCATATGGATAATAACACAAGATGTATTGTTTCTAAAATTGATTCAGTGCTAATCAATTTAGAAAACTTAGAAAAATCTAAATCCAGTAGTAGAGAAGCCATGGGTGTCATTTTGAAAACTTTAACAATGGTGTGCTTTTTTAATTTTTCTTGTTATTTATTATTATTATTTTTTGAATTCTCAATAACCAATTCTCGTTATTCAATTTAATTTTAGTCAAGTAAATTAAGTGAAGATGAAAGAAAACAAAAACTGGAATCCTTAATACAAAATGAAATAACAAAGCTTAGTCAAAATTCTAAAAGACCGAATTCATCCTTTGGTTCGAGAACCTTGGTAAATTTATATTTTGTGAATACTGCCTAATAGAATATATTTTTTTAGGACCCAGATTAAAATTATAATTTTTATTCATTGTTAACAGATAAATATTGTTCGCAGAACGGCTTGAAATAGATATTTTGTTGATTATAAATTAGGTAATGATCTCTATAATTTAAATGTAATTTATTGAAATAAATGATTCTTCAATTTTAAAATTTTTCTTTCTATTCACTTATAATTTTATAACACATAATAGATAATTAATGTTAATTTATCTTAATAGGTTTTTAATGATTTATTTGTTTTATTTTAACCTTATAAAAATATTATAACAAAATTAATATAATATTATAAAATCAATTCATAACATTCGTAATAATAATAAAATATTTTCTATTTTTTATAATAAAAGGGGGAAATATTTTCGTTTTCTTTTTTCATTTTTAAAATAAAGACCTTGTGACATCTTAATAATTATGGATGATTGAATTCATCATAGAATTCATAGTAAGAAAAAACTAATTAAAATAAGTATGGAAAAGAATTTTTAATGAATCATCCGAGTTTTGATTTAACCGACAAATAATAAACTAATAGGATGTCTTTTGGGACTTACAGCTTTTTTCGAATTAACAAGGTTTGACAGTAAAAAAAATTAAAATCAAAATTTAAAATTTTTTTAAGGTCTCCAAAATGTCATGATTAGAAACTTATAAGACAATGCTAATCTTTCGAAAATAATTAAGACTCGTAAAATATTTATTTTATCTGAATAGATTTTAAAATATCAACAAAATAGTTAAATTAGAAAATAAAATCCCTTCATTTCTTTCCCTCATTTTTGTTGCTGAGACAATGGCAATTAAGTAAATAATTTTTCCATAATTGTCCATTTCCTTAAACAATTAATTTTTTATTGAAAACTAAGTTTGTTAAATTTATTTTTATTCATAAACTTTAGCCACAAAGAATTTAAAAAATGAAAATTATGTTCTCCACAAATAAATATTTTAGACAGAAACCCAATAGAAAAACCTGATAATTAATTAGAAAAATCACCAAATGTTTGCAAGATTTTCATTTAAACCAGTCTAATTCTCAATAATAATATTAATATTAATAATGAAAGCAAAGTCAAATATAACTGCAGAATAAAGTATTCGTTATATAAATACTATACTATCACCAGTAACAGCCAATCAATAATCAAATCACAAATTGGCACTTTATTGATAAAAATGAATAGGAGGTTCGTGTTCGTTACAAATCTGAAAATATTGAAGTCAGTCTTGTTATTTCTTTTTAATTTTGCTTACTTAAGTCGTTAGTCAGGTCCTGCATAATTTTAAGACACTCTGCATAATATTCTTTTTGTTCTTTAAGAATATTCTTAAATGCTTCGAAATGTTGATTCTGAAAATGATGAATAATTAATTTGATTTTGAATTAAATAATTTCTTATTTGTTAAAAACACAGTCAAACGAGTTTAATAAATTTTGAGTTTGTGTAACAAAAAGAATTGTGAAATAAAATTCAGTGATAATCGAATTTTATGTTGAAATGAAAAAATGATGATAAATAATGATGGAATTAACAAGTAATTATAAAAATTAGTTTTTATATAATTACTTTTTATAGATTCAAAATAATTACGTATTAAAGAAAATTTCTTATAAACCGTATAAACCTTAAAATCCATATTTAAACTAAACACGATACAATATTTTTCTCAGGTTGTCCAGGAATCATTATCATAAATTATGTTGAACATTTTTTTAATTCTAATTCATTTATTTTGCAACTTAGAAAGTGATAATTATTATAAGGAATTCTTGGTCTAAGATGATTATATTTTATTTCTAAGAGGGTTTTTTATTAAGTTATGTATGATTTTAAAAAAGAATATCGAGGAGAAAAATTTCCAGATTATAGAAAAACTTTAATGCTGAAGAATTCATGAAAAAAAATTTATGAGAATGAATTTTCAGGTGATAAAAACTGATTAACTTAGAAGTTGGCAAGTTATGAATAGTGATAATGGTAAAAGTGATACTTTTATTGTTTGTAAAATAAATTTTGGTTGACAGAGAAATTCCAAAATTTATTACATTAAATTATTATCAATAATTTACCGATTTACTGATTTGTTCAGATTAGGAAACATATTGCAATAATTGTCTAGTAACTTTCTATAATCTAGCTTTACATTTACAACTAAGTCAAGATTCAATTATTCAGAGTTTCATCATTTGGAGCAAACTATTCCAATTGAATCATTTCTATTATCGTTTTGATATCAATAATTTCAATAATAATCGCGATAATTGCCTACAAAATGCGGAAATAGAAATTACGAAACTCTTGAGAATATTGAATCTTGATTCAACTATGCACGTAAAGCAAATTATTGAAATTTCTAACACGATTATCGAAATATTTTGCGATATCTGAAAAAATCAGAAAATTGTGAAAATATTGATTTATATTAATAATAATTGAATGTTAAAACTTTTTAACAAATTTTTAAAAATTTAACTATAACCTTTACGTTTTTGTAAAGGTTACAGTTTTATTTTTACTAACTTTATCAGATACAAAAATGAGTTAATTAATTGCAACACTGTTACGATCACTTCCATCACTGCCTAAATAAATCGAAAAACAATCAATTCGGAAGTTATAATTTTGTACAATACTTTTTCAAAACTAAACTGAAGTAAAATAAGCACTTCACATATTAAACAGGAAGGAATTTTTTCCTAAAAATTTGTACCAAAAAATCCATTTTTATCTTGAAAATCATAACATTTTACAAAAAAAATTGCACTTGTATTGCAAATTAAAATGAGAGGAATTATAATAAAACAAAGGACGTGTTATTGAATTAAAACCATATATGGAATGTTTAATTTTTGTGTTTATAAGTACGAAAAAGATTCTATACTTTTCTTTCGACCTGATACAAGATAAAGAATAGTTATTACTTTTCCAGTAAAATATTTTTCTTCTTTTATGTTTCATTTTAATATGTATAACAGTATTGGACAATGACATTATCATTGAATTACTTATCTTTATTGAATTAATTATTTTTAAACTTTTTTTTATTTTAGAGATTTTTTTTCTGAATGCTCTTATTTTTGAAAAATATCTAAAGTATTTCTCAAATTCAGAAAGCTAATTGAATAATTAATTCATAATCAATCTCCAGTCGATAAAAATATAAAAAATCGGCTTAAAGAAAGTTTGCAAAAATAATCAAGGAAAATTGGATAATTAATTTGTAGTGAATATTTGAAATACAATAATACTGATGTCAGTGAGCTTCTTTCATTAATGGTTTCAGGAAAGGCAGAAAAAGAAATTGTATTTAATTACATTAATAAAAATAACTGTGTTATTTTCTCAATACTTTTGTTCTAAAGAAATGAAAAATTATTGCATAAATTACAAAATTTTAAATTGATATTTTTAAATAATTATCATTAGGTGATTTTTGAACTAACATGAATAGATTTAATCCCCTCAAGATGTAATTTTGCAATTACTAATTGATCATCGAAATCACCTTGAGCTTTCTTTAATTCAGATTCGGCCTATTGAAAAAAACATGAACAATTAATGAAAAGAATATATTCCAACGATTTGGATTGATTGATCACTTTTAGCTTTTTTGACTTTATTTTTAGCAAGATCCAGATCTAATCGAAGATTTTCCAAAGTTTTTCTTTCAGTCTAAAAAAGAAAAAAGAATGAAAACAGTTTTAGGTGACTAATATATGTAAATAAACCGTAAGATAAATAGTAACATTAGTTTCATTAATAATTAAAAAATGAACTTTTTAAAATCAATATTAAATGTTAGAAATATATTTTAAAACTATGAAAATTATTTTTAAGTAAAATTATATTGAGAAAAAATTATATTTTTTAAAAACAAAGAAAAAAGAAAACAAAGAAACAACAATTCTCACATTTACGGTCTTTAAATCAGTGTTCAGAAACGATTTAAGCGTGGCAACATAGCTTGTAATTATTTTCTGTCCGAGTTGTTTTTTTGCCCTTCCAATATAAATTTCAGATTGACCGGCTTTCATTAAAGCTTTGCCTAGTATACAAATGTGATCAGTAAGAAATCATTTTCCAACGTACTAATACTAATTGATTTTACACAAACAGATTTATTGAATTTTTAAATATTAAACATGTAAAGTTGAATTTAGAAATATGTATCGATTTTCGGTGTCACTTATGATTCTATAGGTTAGAATAAGTAAATATGAAGGTATTGAAATCTTGTTAATGGAAAATTTAGTCTAATTCCATTTGTAAGTCAAGCATTTATTTTTATGATTTAGTAATATTCTGATATTTCAAAATTATAATAAAACAAATTATTAATTGAAATCATTAAAAGTGTTATTAGACAATAAATTTAACATTTTTATAGTTATTTATTTCGAGTTCAATACACGTAAAATATAGACATTTATTATATATATTTCTTTTTATGTATTATAAACAAAATAATATAATTATAATTTTTCCAATATTAAAAAATGTCATATTTTTGTGCTATACAATTTAGATAAAACTTATTTGCGTGTAATCATTAATGTATTTAATTACGTCAACAAATTTGCATATGTAAAGTTCTAAAATAATACAACCTTATATCAAAATTCGATGTTATAAATTTCACACAAAATTAACTAATATGAAACAATATTGATTCATTTCACATATACCTAAATCTATTTTTCATTATTAAAACATTTGAATTAATAAAAATTTTGAAATTTGTAAAAAATCCAAATTCAAATAACTTTTTAAGATTGTGTCAACTCGCATATTTTACAAAGAATAATTGTACAAAGTCGTAATAAAAAAAATTTTTTAATTATTCTGGTTTAATCCTCAGAAATATTTTAAGAAATCATTTTACAAATACGTAGTATATGGTAAGGTCTCGAGCACTTAAATTTCGATTCACGTAATCCATGTTCTTTGCCCAATATCCGTTTTCATCCGCAGTTGATGTACACGGTCATCTAGAAAGAGCCAAACCGTTTATTGGTTATCGAAAA
Source organism: Bipalium vagum (assembly GCA_037834085.1). Lineage (NCBI taxonomy): Eukaryota > Metazoa > Platyhelminthes > Tricladida > Geoplanidae > Bipalium > Bipalium vagum. The sequence continues at coordinate 5,150 of JBBMKC010069327.1, read as the reverse complement.
TTTTGAAACTCATATATTATCGTAAACTTGGTTTTTAGCCATGGATACGACTATTCCACCATATATCGGTCTTAACAATTACATAATGTCCTAGAATACATCAGTCGGCAAATCGCACTATTTTCAATAGCCAAATTCTAAGAGAATACTTGACTTTTTTATGATGTCAAAATTATCTGTGCAAAATATGATGAATCAATTTGATATCGTCTGCTTTTATGTTTATATATATATATATATATATATATCAAAAAATATAAATTTTTTTTAAATAGACGCATTTCAATAATTTTGAACAAACACTTATTATCATGAAATATATTTCGACCTATTATCAGTTTATCAACAGTCAATCATATTTAAAACAACACACTTTAATTATCTAAATGACGGTTTAAATTTTAATTTAATTTTGTAAAATTCTGAATGGTGGAAATTATTATTTAGTTCGAATCAATAATCAGTGGAAATAATCGAATGTATAATCGAAATAATAATATTTCTGATAATAATAATCGAAATATATATATACTCGTCATTGTCAATCAATAATCGAACCAATAATTTCCACCATTCAGAATTTTACAAAATATTTAAATTAAAAATTAAACTGTCAAAGTTCAAAATTATTGAAGCATAAAAATATTATAATTTACCGACTTAAAAAATTGAATGTTAAAATATTAACCCAATGTCAAAATAATTAGTTATCAAATTTGGCAATAATATTAACTACAAAATCCGTGCTTGATAACCCAATATTATAGTTAATGTTATTAGAAAAATTAATAATAAATATTTCTACAAATATAAGATTACTTGTTAAAAATTTTTATAGTAATATATTAAAGATCAAATAAAGATATAAAAATAAATTAGATTTAGTAAAAATCTAATTTATTTAATATTTATGATACTTAACATTTTAAAAATAAATCTGTAACACTTTAAATTATTTATTTGAAAATGAATAAGCGATTCTAAAATTCCTTTCCTTAAATTTAAGAAATTTATAAGAATTTATTTGCCTGAATACTTAATTTAAAAAATACAGAAATTAATCAAAAATTTTTTTAGAAAATGTGACTTCGGTCGGTTCATGTACAAATAATCATTTAACATAATTTTATGGAATTATTGATAATAAATTTTGCAATTCCAAACACCAACAGAATAAATAAATTATATTCATGTGTGCTATCCTATCAATACAATTATATTAATAAATATACGATGAAAATAAATAGGAGAAAAGATAAATCTCCAAAAACTGTTATAATTTTATATTTATTTAAAAAGTCTAGCATTTTTAATTTTACAATAATTTTGAAATGACTAAAAATAAGTCATGATCTCTTTTGTAATTAGAACAAAATTTTCCATATTTTATTTGTTAATAGTTGTGCAAGGTGTATTTTCCATAACTGCCCACAAATTTATAGTTCTGCATTTTTCTAGATTTAAAATAATATTTACATTAAGTCATTAAAAAGTAAATATAAAACATCTTTTTATATAAGATCTCCTCAGTCTTTAGATAATGATTTATAATATAAATTTTTATAAAGTTTCCCTTGAAGAACACATTTCATTAAAGAAAAATACCATAAACGTATTTTGAATTTACTTAATCTCCTCATTGAGACTTAGATAAAGTAGAACAAAAAACAAGTGTTAAGTCTTCATAGAATAGAATAGGTTTAAAAAATTATTCTTACTCTTAATTAGAAAAATCATTACATCAAAAAATATGAAATTTATTTCTTGCAATTTAATTCAAGTCTTAATGTTACTCTATTGAACCTCGATCTGACATATTCCATCCTAAGAGATATAAATACTAATTCAGTCAAAATTTTAAGATTTTGGTTTAATTTTAATTCATAAAATTATACAATTACAGAGTAGATTTCCTAATTTTATCATACTTTTTTCTCTCACTAAGCCAAATATGAAAATCAAAGTAGGAAATTTCTGTTACAATCAAAATTTTAAATTTTGTACAAATTAATATTAATTCAAAATAAAAATTCAATGATCAATGTTTAATTTAAAATGATCAACCAATAGATTTTGGACACTCAGATTTACACTAAATATAATTTAATAAATTATTTTTATAACGAATTAAAATAATTAAAATTAGTTATTTCTATTAAAATGATTTAACTCAATACTAAATTGATAACCAATTATTTTATTATTTCCTAGACAGCATCACGAATTTGAAAATAATTACCATATGCAGATTCCAGGCCAATTTCTCCACCAGCTTTCATCAATGTATTTCCAAGTTCTTCGGCCGCATTCATCCGCTCAGTTTGTTTCCTATCAAGTTTTTCGTTTACTAAGTATTCCACTCGATTGGCTAGAAAACATTAGTTAATTTATTCCAAACATTGAAATAAAACAATTTTTGTTACTGTATTAGATCTTTTAAAAAAGATTCACGAAATGGAATGAGCAGAAACGATCATTCCAATAAATGTAAAATTTGGTAATCTTTTTAGTTTAATTACTATATCAGTAATTGATCCTTGAAAATTTATTAAATTCGATGATTTCAAGTGTAACTATAAACAAGTTCGAAGTCACTTAACCAATTATATCAAAAGGAAAAATGAATTTTCCAAATACACCATGTCAAACACTAGATAAGTTCAAATAATGGATATGTCAAAACAAAATATTTCTTCAAAACAAAATATTTCGTCAAAACTTCTAAAATTAATTACCAAATTAATCTTGAGAAAGTCGCTTCGTACAATTTTAATTTTTTTTCTCTTTCGGTTGAACCTATTAAAGACTAAAAATAACAATAAAATTGCAAATGTGAGATCTTAACAAAAAAAATTAAAATTGACAAAACCAAGGAAATATGAATCAGGAATATTCCTCAAAAAAACTGTTACAATGTAATTATATGTTCAAATAATAATTCTATTAAATTCTTTATTCGATAATTGTAAAAAAACAATTTTGGAAAACATCACAATAGCAAGCAGCCAAAGATGCATTCGAAAAAATAAAAATAATTCAGTGTTTACTTTTAACTGTTCATAAGATGTTTATATTACCCCAGTAATAATATAATCCATATCAGGAAACCTCAATCACGATAATACATAGACATAAGTTGTTATAATTAAAATTTGGAATGGTAACCTTTATTTTGGTACTTAGAATCATACATTGATATATACATTGTAAAATCATATCTTAAAGATAAGAGATTACAAATCTGATCAATGTTATCAAGCTTGTATGTATTGTGAAATGCTAAATTATTATCATCGAAGACTGGTGTAATTTTTTTCGAATGGTTAAAATTAAAAATGTTAAAATTTCTACTAGAATATTTTCAAATTAAAATTAAAATTTCTTATTTTCCATTTTGAAAAATAAATACTTTCGATTTTCCATAATTATAAATTCACTGCATTTCAAAATATTAATTAGTAATAAAATATAGCATAATTGTTTTATAAAAAAGCGCGGCAAGGTCACAAATAATGATAAATACTAACCGAACTTAAAAACTGAAAATATAATTAATTTAATAATAGAAGAAATGCAAATATTAAAATAAATTATTATTACCTGGATTTGGTTCTGCAAAAACCTCGATGTCTTTTATAATATTTTCAGTCCATGTTTGAGTTTGATCACATTTCCTAGCTAAATCAATAAAATATGGATCATATTCGGTTTTTTCCGCTTGTAAAAATGTTTCTTCAGTTTTCTAATTAAAATATGCTATATGACATGTTCTTATAGTAAATAATCTCACTTGTACAGCTCTATTTAATGCAGTACTTGCACCAGAAACAAATTTTTTAAAATCCATTTTCTTAATAAATTTAAATTAATATTTAACGTCAAAAAATATCAAAAAGATTTATTAATTTATATAATTAATTGATTACTTAAAACACGAACATTTACATATGAATAAATTTTCATTAATCAATTACAAATAATTTTTAATTTCCTTCCATTTATGAGAGGTATTTCTAAATTATAAAACTATAATTTTTAATTGGCAATATTTGAATTTAAAGAATTTGTAAATGGTATTAATATTTGCATGGTTTAATTGAAAATGTAAGAAATAAGAATTATTTAAATTAAAAATAAAATAAAAAAGTTTTATTTTGATATCTTATTTCATTTTTTGTGATATCAAATATTAATTTTATAAAGATATTTTTATATTATACTTATTAAAGTTCTTATTTTATATATACTGTAGCAAACAAAAAACTGGACAAAATGAAAATGAAATTTCTCTTTGTATATATAAATAAAAAAATATGAAATAATTATATCAAAATCTTTGTATTAATTAAATAAAGTTTTTGAATTGTTTGTATCATATCCTTATTTATTTATTACAAAAAACAAATTGAGATTTATTATAGTTGAGATGCCTGGAAAATTTTTTTAAAATAACTATTTAAATCAAGTAACTAACATTTTTAAAATTTAATTGTAAAATACATAAATAATATACTAATTTTGGTATTATTTTATGAAATAGAATGTAGGTAAGACAATTTAGATATTTTCATCCTTATATGAATTGAAAAATTTTTTAGATGAAAGCCAGTGTATCAGACTTTTGTTTGACCGAAATATTTTAAACAACTCCATAAAAATGTCAATTTTGTGCCAAACCTTTAGAACTGAAAGTGAAAAAGATAAGTGGAGATGTAAAAATTATAAATGCTATAAGATCTTTACATCAATTAAGAATTCAATTTTCATTGGTCACAGGACTGTTCAAAAATACTGATAGTGGCATTCCTTTGATTTTTAAAAGCCTCTAAGACTTAAATTATATTACAAACCGGTTGAAGTCCAAATACAAAAATCTGTTCTTCAGACTATTCTGTTCGCCTTTTAATATTATGATGTCCGTGTGTAACTTGGGTATTTTGAAATCGATTTCAGAACCATTCGAAAAGATCACAACTGAATGAAGATAGGGAAGTCCATTTAAAATTTCAAGACTTTTCCTTAAAAACCTGTTTTTTCAATGATACTATGACTAAAGTAAACTGTTCATAAACATGTTAAGATCCTAAGTTGATGGATAAAAAGGATTTTAAAGGTCGGAGCGTAAATGTATCTTAGGTCTCAACGGTTGA
>JBBMKC010069216.1:0-17382 GCA_037834085.1 Bipalium vagum | reverse complement strand
AATAATAATAATAATAATAATAATAATAATAATAATAATAATAATAATAATAATAATTATAATTATAATTATAATAAAATAATAGAAATAATAATATTTTTTAACTTTATCATCTATAGTAATAAATGAAAATGAATTTACCTGTTTATAATTCACTAAAGCTTTTCCAATGATAATTCGTAATGAGTCTTTCATCCTATTCTCAATTTCAACCATCCATTCCTCAACATTACCAGTGGGATATGTGCTCTTTTCAAATATAACCTTTTCTCCTTCTCCACTGAACATAGCTGTTATCTCAAGATCTTTTTCAAATTGTAACTGATAATCGATAACAAACAATAAATAAATCTTAAACATCAAATTAAACCTTGGCAATATTTTCGAAACATTTTCTCAAATGAGGCTGCACTGCAGTCGGGTCTTTAGTTTGAGATAGAATTTCCAGAAGCTCATCATCAGAAAGGAAATAAAATCGAGGAAATGACTGACGTTTCGTTTCCAGATATTCACTCAATCCTTTCTGAACCTGTTCCAATAATTTGTTACATTCTTTAAGGTTGGTCAACAATCTGGCATCGGGACACAAAGTTATCACAGATGGATTTTCCGAGGCAGTTTTCATAATTTTCCGCCACATTCTATCCATGGTAGCATATCGTTTTCCTTCTACCGGCAATTGTCGGTTAATGTCATCTGAACTGAAAATCGGTTCCAGATAGAGCCACTGTCTTTGACATTGCATCCATTCGTCAATCACATCTTGAGTAGTGCGGAGTGTTGTCTCCCATTTCGTTATACGATCCTCAAAGGGCTTTTTATAGGGCGAGAACCCCATGGATTGGGTCATTACGATATGATCATCGAGCAATTGATTTATTTCATCACTGACTTTCAGGATAAAAGTACCAGTATTTTTGTATGGCATAACCTCAAATTTTAATGCTTCCCATTCTCCGGACATTTTGTTGAGTGCTTGCTCAATGGCATATTCCTTACCGGCGACCTCAGCAATTTTACTAATAACTTCAATGTGATCCTGCACAGAATTATTACGATAATATTTATTATGCAAATTCAAAGGTGGCAATAAGTATTTCATTCTAATTGACATTTCATTCAAGAAAATCAATGACAATAAAATTGTATATTGACAGAATACGGATGGATAGATAATAATTATACCTGTAATCTCATTTCAAGGCATTTGGAAAATGTCAGCGTAGATTTCGGAACAATGCTAATTCCCAGCTCTTCACTGAGCATTTCCCAATGTCTGGCTCTCATTCCTGGATTGCGAAGTCCTTGGATGAGAGGAATAAATGGCTTGAATTCTTCAATTGCCACTTTGATTTGACCAGCAACTTCTTGAACGCTAGGTAATTCACTAAAGATTTTTACCGATTTGGCCATAATCTTGTAAAATTCTGTCACAGTCTTTTCAACGTTTTCAGCGTCCACTGCAATCAATGGATCGTTCATAACGGATTCGTGTAGTTTGATCCAATCTGACACGGAAAGCCACAAATTCCGGAAAGGTTCAAAATCTTTGACAAGTTTATTTAGTTTCTCGTACTGAAACAAATAAAATAATAAAGAGATATCATTGTGTTGATTGAACAAGATTCAGAATTAAATGTACTATAAAGGAAGAACTGACAGTTGACTATAGTAAGGATCAGAATTAAAACATTTAAAGATAAAAGCATTTAAATGTTATTTGATCCATTACTGTAATATGAGAAACATATTATTATGAAGTGAAATAATGTATTTCCCCTTTCAACATGAAGATAAAAAGCGAAATGTTTTAAATAAAAGTAACTAAAATAACCTTAACCCATGTGACAGATAGGTTTCATTGACTCTTATGGTACAAAAAGAATAATTTAAGAAGAAATACTGCTCTGTCCAACTGTCATTCAAAAGAAGTAATGAAAAGAAGGATATATTTCGAAAATATTATTATTTTCATAATTGGAATTTTAATTAAATTTATTTGTAAAAACGATATTTTTGAAAGCATTGGTCAGAGAGAACTGAATTAATGAGAAAGATAAAGAAACTTTAGATAAATAATAAATACTTTGAGTACACAGGTTTATCTGATTAGTTTTTTATGATAAATATCAGTCCATAAGTTCGTTCGTATTAATAAATATTATGTAAATATAAAAATAAAAAGCAAATGAAATCGATATGAAACATTTATTCATGGAAATAATTACCATCGTTTTCTACAATCTTTTTCCAGCTGTCAGGAAGTTTTTTAAAACCATCTGCATAAAATGACAAAGGTTTGGAGAATCAAAGATATAATGCAATACGCACGAATTTATGGACTGACCTGATATTGTAAAGCTAGGTTTGGATAACTAATGGTATTATAAATTTTTATTTACTATTTTAATTATCTAATCCAAATATCTTTCATCGCTCCTGAAACATATACTGAAACAATAATATTTATCTAAATATTTTTTTCAATTTTTGCTTTTCTTGTTAATTTATTTTATTACAAAATAAAAACAATTTTTTACAGAAATTATATTTAAAAAAATTAATTTAAGTTTCGTTTAAATATATGTTTCTATTAAAGCTGGCAATATTTTTGAAAATTAATTTATAATAATAATAAATAATAATAATAATAATATAATAATATAATAATAATAATATTTAGAAAACTCGAATGTGTTATCAAGCTTAATTAATTGCAAGCTTTTTCGAAAAATAGAGAACATTTTAGCGAAACTAAGTGAATAGGATATATTGTCCAAAGTATAGAAATACCAGATTGTGGAAAAATAATGAAAACCAAAGTAAAAAATTAATTGTTTTAGATTTTCTAATACCATTACTTATCCAAAAATAAAATAATTCTGAACCAAAAATATAATTGTTTAAAGAAATTATTTCCGCAAAAAAAATTTTTCCCTGATTCTGTTTAGTACTAATATTTGATAAACAAAAATCAAAAAAACCTAAAGACAAATTTAGGTAAAGTGTAGTTTTACAATTCAAAGTGAATCAATTTTTAAAATTAATAATAAATGATAGTAATAAATAATAATAATATTCTCGATTTTCATTTAATTAAACTGAAAACGTAATTGATAAAATTTTAAGTAGTCTAATATCTAAAAAAATAGAAAACTTTATAATCTGGGAACATTTTTTTCGACACTTTGATTTTATAAACCCTTTAAAATGCTTAAGAAGACAATTTCTACTCAGAATCAATTTTCGAAAGTTCTCTGTATTATAACTAACAATAGGAAGCTATTTAAAAAACATACATTTGTTACGGGCTGGTTAAATAATCTCTCTCGATTATTAAATAGCAGAGCACTCGCTTGAGCTTCGGTTAATTGTTTGTGAATTCTTCTGATTTCATTGGCCACTTCATGAGCTTTGGTAATGTCATTGTACGATACCATAGATGCAACGGACATCTGACCCATATATTAAAGGCAAATGAAAAACACAAAGAAACTGACTGTCAAATTATCCAATTTTTCATTGAATGTTGCCACGTCTGCTACTTGGAGTTTTCTAAAACGTTCTTCGTCTTCCAGAAGATTCTGTTCCACCTGAATCATACTCATCCGTATTTTGTGTGGCCAACCAACCATGGTCCACCTAAACAATCAAAAATAACAATAATAAACAATTCCGATTTATTCCACTTTGCATTGAAATCATCGTTGGATAAATTGAAGTAAAATTCTTCGATCAATTCATAATCAGTCAAGCACTTGTCAATGACTTCCTGTTGTAAATCAAGCATGTCGGGAATTGTCAAAATCCACTCACGGAGCTCTGACAACTCCTCAATCGTATTTGGCCTTTCATACAATTTTCGAGTAATTGTTTTAAAGACCTCACAAGCCTAAAATATAATGCAAATTCCTATTTAATAATAGAACCACGTTAACCAACTTCGTCTGCTGCCTTCCTTAGTTCTCGTGCTAATAATTCCAAAATAGCATTAGCCATAGTCTTTCTCTTTTTGATCAGAGCTTGTCGCACATTATCTGTGTTGACATAAAATGGTCCTATGATAATAAAGGATGGGATTAATTGTTCTATCACATCCTTTTCTGCTAGGTGCTTTTCTACTTCCATCTTGATTTCTATAGCCGTGTGATGTTGGGCTTCATAGTTTCTATAACAATTATACAAGTATATGATATTTGCCGCATGAAAAAATATATTGAGAATTAGCATATAAATCTGAATAAATTTTATATAAATTGGCAAATACAATCATATAAATGTATAAATCATAATGGTGGAAGCACAACAAACAAAAACAACACCAAAATAACATCACCTAACAAGATCTAACCTCAAAAAAGCGCTACAAGTAGAGAGAAAGATTATCATTAACAGAAAGGAACAGCTTAGAAAGACAACTAACTTGACATATTCCGTAACATCTTGATTATATAAATCTAAAAATTTATTATATTCCAAAGCATATGATTCCACGGGAATCAACGATTTCTTCAGAGTATCTCTAAGTGTTTCTCTTAATTTATTGACTTGGGCTTCTCTCATACCAACACTTTCCAGCAGAGGATTATCAGCCCAGGATATATCTCGAATAATAAACTAAGAGCAGCCATATAACAATGAAGATAAACCATCAATATATTGCATTTACTTGTTCAAGTTGAGGAACATTTTGTAACGCAAGAATAGCTTTGTCGAATAAGTTGACACAGATTGTTGGAAATTGTTCCAAAGGAGTGCTGTAATGGCAGCCAGTATTATCTAATACGAGATCAATAAGAAAAATAGGATTTTTCTTGGGCCTACAATATGAAAATTGGTAAAAAAATTATAATATTAATTATCATAAAATAGAAATATATTTTCAGTAGTTTTAGGTTAAAATTTTTTCAAAAAATTATTAATTATTTTCAAAATAAAACTACAAGAAATGAAAGCAATCTATCTTAATTCAAGTATTAGGTCTACAATTTGAAAAGGTTCCTATTTAGTAAATGGCTCTAAAATTATGATGTTCCTTGATGATGCCCAAAAATCATTGACAAATTCTATGGATTCCATCTTTTTTCCGGACCGGAATTCACCAACTACTTGAAAAATGATTTAAATGTATAAATAATAATGGAGATTATTTCCCAGATTAATTTGTACATTTAACCTGGATAAATATATCTATATTTTATTATTCTTTTGAATTATAGTCATAACTAAAATAGGCACCTTTTCAACTTGTAAACCTAATATTCAATTTTACCGAATCTTTTCATATAACTTTAAATAATAAGTAAATTTAAATTCAAAGTGAATCAATATTTAAAATTAATAATAATAATCAAAATAATAATAAAAATGATAATTAATAATAATAGTTAATAATAATAATAATAATAGTTAATAATAATAATAATATAATAATAATTTTAAAAAATTTTTGCATTTGTGTTGATCTGAAGTACATTTTGAACATAATCTGTTCATATGTTTACTTTATAAGTCATACAGAATTTTTAAATTTAAATTTTATATGACAAAACTTGTGCCCGAAAAACTCAAAAAAATTTAAGTGCTATTATATTTGTGGGACATGGCAACTGCACAAAAATAGTTCAATAAACAAAAACAGGAGATATAAATGTGAGCAGCCATTATGAAAATTGATGAATTCTCAGAGTTATTAAACGAAGACCGCGCACAATTGCAAGAATGATTGTCTACTTTATCTAATGTAACTCAGCCAACAGTTTCAAAGCATTTACGTTATGCGGAAAAGGATTCAAAAGTGTCTTGTAAATTGACTCAAAAAGTTGAAAATGATAAAAGAAAGTCTTAAATGTTTCATATGGGCACCAAATATGAAAGTGGATTTATTTTCGTTTATTTTATGAGTAAAGATAGATAAATTTAAACATTAAGTGCAATTTTCGTGGGAAAAGGCATTTTGCATCTATGATAAAATCAAGAGTATTCTGTAAGAATATTCAGAGTTTTGATGGGAGAAAAAAATAATTAAAACTTGAGAATTGTAAACCTACTAAGGCTGATGTTTTAAAAAAAGGCTCTATTAGACGAAATTGGAAAAAATCATGTTAGGGTGTCCCATAAAAAATGAGCGTTTTTGTTATAATGACTAAATTAAAGAAAATATGTTCTTGAATTAATAAATATAAAACATTGATTATTTATTTTGAATATTTAAAAATTTTTGAATAAAATAATAAGTTATATTTTTATTACATCTTGTTTTAATATTGAAATTAATAGCGCGAAAGATGACAGTAAAATATGAAATTTTGGTTATTTTACTGCACTATTGGAAACAAAATATGTGCAGCGGAAGCCACTCAACTTATTGCTGAAATTGAAGGCCCAGATCAGATTAAACATAGTACAGCAAGACAATGGTTTGCCAAGTTTAATTCTGGTGATACCAGCCTCAAACGCCAAACAGGTTCAAGAAGATCCGCAACATTAGAAGATGACGCTTTTAGCATTTTAATAAGTCAATGAAAATGAAATTGATTGTAAGAACATCAATTTTAAGAAACACAAAACAACAAACTGACGGTAGACTACTGGTGATCAGGTCATTGGGCCACTGGTATCCTGGTTCCAACTTCACACAGGTATAGCAAGCGTCCAAAACCATGTTGACAAAGTTGGTGAGAGAATCTAGAGTCAAGTATCGCATGGAGTCCTGCATGCAGTATTTCACCAATTCCATAAATTTCTTCAATTTTGACTTCGTATAAACATAGAAATCGGTTTCATAGATATTGAACCAACCCTTTTTACTGTCTCGTAAACAGGTTCGAATGAACTTTTGCAAATTGTCTATCCACGTATCCTTTTAAAAATATAAAAAGGTTATTTTTTAATCAAATTTATAAAGTCTACCAGCTTACTTTGAGAAACAATGACACCTGTTGGGTGGCTTGTGACTGGGTCTGTTCAAATTCTTCCAGGCGCATATGCTTGGCCAAGGGAACGTGAAACAACAGCTTGTTTCTGGCTTCCAGACACTCGAATTGTGATTTACAAAGTGCTTGAACGACTTCCGGCTTGGTAAGCAAGGAATAAAAAGCAAATTCTTCGAATTTAGTATCAAAGTCGTATTTCGGCATGGGTATAGTTCCTGTTAAACCAGCAGTATAATTTTATTTCAAAATAAGCTATTATTAACAACCTTTCATTGGGACCTTCGGTATTTCTTGTACAGGTAAAATAATGTAATGAAACTTTTGAGGATCTTCTTTAACAAGTTTGTGCAAAATTATTGTGTTCATACTTCGCCAATAATCCACCATGACTTCTTTCTCTAGTGCCTGTACTGCTTCCTCTAAGCTGTTTCACAAAGTAAATCTTAATTATCTATTAATTTATAAATATAATTTCAAACTTTTTTTGTTTCTTTAACACTGGAGTGTCATCCTTGGCTATACGAATCATTCTCTTAAGACTGGATGGATCCAATTCTCCTAAACCATCCATTGGCATACAATCGAGATAGAGATGATACCTCAATAATGCTTCATGAAGTTCCCTTGACTTATAAGCTTCAATAACTCTATTAGAAAACTTAATTGGATTTTCTGCAAGGAACATTAGCTGGACTCTTGGAATCCAATACTGATTGGGAAGATCCAAAAAATTGCCAGATGGTAACAATCCCCCATTTACCACAGGAGAACCAGACTCATCAACAATTCGCCCGTCTTTGTTCAGTTTTTGTACAAACCATAATTTTGTATTGGAATCATAGTCCAACACTCCCACAGATTGCCAAGTCCATTCAATAGAAGGATCCCGAATATCAACTAAAAAACATTAACAAAAAAAATTCCTTTATCATCAATTAAAACCATCGTGTTTGTCATCTGTTGTTGGTAATAGGGCTTTTCCAGGTACTGGTTTTCTTATGTTATCCTCAAAACCCATAGCTAACCATTCATCTGGATTTCTTATTTCATAATCCTCATTATCGAATGTCTCCAAAAATAAATATGCTGCCCAACTTCCATCACTCTTTTTTCCATTAGGCGGGTGATATTTTGGAATTAAATCGTCACTAGTTATGTTTCCGTTCTCTTTCAACAAATGTTCTAAACTTAACTCTGCATAGGCCCGTTTTTCTCTGAACGGTAATCATTAATTTTATTTTTGTTTAAAAACAAACCTTTCCAATCTAACTCTCCTTGGACAAGTTCCAGGTGAAGAAAAATACATTAGCTGTAATTTAGGTTCAAAAGCCTTATCCGGAAAATCCTATATATGTAAATAAATAAATAAATAAATATATATATATATATATATATATACAATTTTCAATATTTTGAAACCTCTGTATTATGTTATATTTTTTAATCATTTACTTCCTTCAAAATGTATTATAACTTATATGTTTTATGTAAATTTTCTAGCACATCTTGTTCATAATTGTGCTATGAAAGTTAAGTTTATTTCACAAACGTAGATGATCTTATATTAACGGTAAAAAAAATCACCAATAAAAATTATTTCATGAAATATGAGGTATTCCAACACCAATTGTGAAGAGATGGAGTAGCTGGTTGCATGTGGTAGATTATTATTGTCATAATTTGATAAAGTCAGAGATTTATTTAAATTTGTGAAAGATGATGGCATAATATATCATAGAGCAAAATTTTCCTGTTTTCACGAGTATTTATATAGTTAGGTTATTGCCATAAAAGATTCATACGGAATTCTTATAGAATTTATTAACAATACCGATACCAGTACAGTTGAATAAAGTATTATAATCCATAGCTAATTTTTAATAAAAAAATTTTCCAGATAGATTTTGAAATTTTTTGCAATACTTTTACAAAGTAATAACATTAAAAATAATTTGCATTTTTATGTTTGCCCTATTTATAAGCTTTGGAAATAAAATATCCATGATTTATCATTACTGAATTTTCATTACTTTTTCCATATAATGTTTTTAAGTTTCAATATTTAATTTATCATTTATATGTATTTTAAGACCTATATTTTATTGTTTAAAAAATTATAGTTTAAAAATTAGTTAAGAAAATAATATTGAAATATTAAAAATAATGAAATTACATAAGGAATTTTCATTCAACAAAATATTTTTTAAAATTAAATTAAATTAATAAAACATATTATAAAAATATTAAAATACTCATCAAAACCAAAATCATTAAATATCAGATAAATAAAAAATAAAATTAAAAAAATTGTAAAATATAATAATGACCAAGTACAATTTATTTTAATAATTAATTTAATTTAAATTAACATAAATCAATTCTTTTACTAAAAATAAGAAAATAAAATTATATTAACTATCAAAAAAGAGAAAGAGTTTCATTCTTATTTTACTCATCATTTCAGGTCAAAACAGTTACCTAATTGATTACTTATTATTTTTTATTTTGTTATTATTCACATTAAAAATTCCAAAATTATCAGAAGTGTTTATGAGAAAGGAAGTTTTTTTTATATTTTCATCATAAACCGAATCCTTCCAATTACTCTCCGTAAAATAGGCCCTGAATTCTGAATGGCATGAATTTTAAAATTGATTTTAAAATGTTATATTTTTGTTTAAAAAGTGTATTTTTCTTCCAAAAGATATTTCAAAACATAATTATTTTATTAATTTGATTAATTTATTAAAATGTTTCCGGTTAGAATTTAATCGCTAATTTTTAAATTTATATTAGTAGCCTGATTAAAATGGTAAAAATAGTGAATATTATTTTTTTATTCCTGTTTATAAACAGAATATTATATTGTGACCCTTAAAATTTGTTAAGGAACTAACAACATTCATTAATAGATTTGGTTTTCAATTTTAATTTTATCGAACATGTTTTAATCTCACAAAAATGATAATTTTTACAATTTTTATTTTATTTTTTAGAAAATATTGTATAATAATTGTATATTATAAGTGAAGAATCTAATGAAAGAGGAAAAATATTTTTGTAGAGATATTAATCATGCAACAAAATAATTCGCTTAAGATATTAAAGAAACATTTTTTTGATTTGACAGCTCACAAATTTTATTTATTTATTTATACAAATAATATTAATTGAAGATCGTTATTATAAAAATACGTGGAATTATATTATCACTTCTGAAAAATTTTATAATAAAAATAAATAAAATAAAAAATTATGACCAGTCAAAATGTTTCTTATAAAATATTTTAATGAATCATTTTGTATTTCGTAATTAAGTTTTTCTACAAACAAACTATCCGTTGTCTCCGGTGATAGATGAAGGGTTACAAATCAGACTGATTCAGGTCCAGGAATGATCTTGAGGAAAATTGATAGACTTACAAATATCAGATCGATCCTTGTGGATGCACCATGGACATCAATATTACTATTCATCTCATCTCGAATCTCAAATGTATTGACTAAAAAAATAAAATTGGTCAGTAATGGTTAGCTGACCACAGGTTATAACCTTTTGGGATATTCTCAATGTACACTGTTTGAGATAACAAATTTGGGACAACAGGAGGACCGCTCGTGACATTCTACAACTCGTTTTATAGTAGGTCTTGAAAACAAATATTAAACTTCAAGTTGTTCGAATGCCGAATCCGGTAAGATCTCTGAATAATAACCTCGCTCTTTCAGATCGGAATACCTTTCATTTTCGTTATTTGACATCACAGTTTGACAATAAAATTTTTGTTTCACTTGTAATTGTCAGTATTGATAAAATTAACACAAATTCAATTTATTGAATTTTATTCTAATAAAATATTTGAAAATCGACATAGCAACCATTCACTTAGAGACAAATTTAAACAAGAGTTAATTCGATATCTATTTTAATTAAAAATTGAAACTTTACAAAATCTTATTTATTTAATTAATAACAATGTAAAACTTTGTAATAATATTATTTATTTAATTAACACAATTCTAAGCATTCACATTTCCAGTCATCTGGATAAAATTCGTAAGAATAATCACAGTAATTATTTTGACATTCTATGCTGTTACAAATGGAACTGTAACAGTCAAAACTTCTGTACTGTATTTTATCTTGAGTTCTATTATGTTTGAAATCTTTCTTTACTGATTCACTTAAATTACTATTGAGAAAATAATTTTCAACATTAACATCAAAATCTTGGTCAATTAATTCTAACATGTCACATACAGATCCATAATCAGTCTTTTGATTACATAAAGATAATTTTCCTAAAGTTGAGGTTTCAATGTCAATTGATGAAATTGTTTCATTTGATTCGAAAAGAACTTCATTTTTATTTTTTGACTCAAAATCTTTATCATTTTCATTTAATATTGAATTTGGAATATCTAAATTTGCTGATTTTGATATATGTGGTGTCGACAGAGTATTCTTCTTTTCATTTTTCACATAAACATCTTTTGCTGCTTGATTGTTATTTCTATTATTCATATTTTGCGTTGCTTTTTCTGGTATCTTTAACTTATTAAATTGTCTACTTTTTTGATAAGTTTGGATTTTATGAACCCTATCTTTAGAATTTTTCTTCGATAAAGTATATTGATAATTAAAATTTTGCTTATTTCTTAAATTTTTGGAGTTACATTTCTTTTTATTTGCTAAATATTCTTTATTAAAATAATGAATTTTTTTATTGTCTTTATTATGATTCTTCTTTCTTGATTTCAATAGATTATTCTCGTTTTTAATCATTTGTGAAGGTTCTTGAAAACACCCTAATAGACACATTAATCTTATTTGTCTGTTATATACATAATAACCCCCGACAAAAATATTAATATATTGTATTACAATTGATTAACATTTAAAAGTAATTATATATTAAGATATATTTAATACATGATTTCAATTCTAATAGTGTAATAGTTTATTTAATAATAAATTGTAGAATAAAAATAAAAAATTTTCAGAAGGTATTTTATTTATGTTTTTAGGGATAATAAAATCTTTAACAATAAATTACTGAATAAGTATAAAACTGTAATTCCTCATTTTTAATAACAGTTTTTTAAGGAAATGTTTTTAAAAAAGGATAATTAAAAAATTAATTAATCTGATATTTTAAAAACAAGTAATAATAATGAAGAAATCTGATAGTTTTAAAAGGTTTTAGTTTTCAGTCATCATATTTTATTCCTGTTTTTAAATTAAGATGATACTGAAGATTTATTTAAAAGAAAAAAATTTTCTTTTCACAATTCATGATCAAAAACCTGTAGTTTTACCAAAATTTTCTTCTCACAATAGTTTAAAAAAAAATATAAAATTAAAAAAGATAATTTCTTCAAAAATCATTTTTCACTAGTATAAGATTTTTTATAAAAATTTTGCTCTTAGGATTACTTGAAAAAATCCTAGTAAATATTTTTGTAACTGTTTTTTGTTTTATAATCTTTACAAATAAAGTATGATTATTGTTTAATTCTTAAAATCAATTTTTCAACTTTATACAACATTGATTTAGGAAAGGATTCGTTTTAATTACCTATTTATTGTAATTTTATTAATAAGCTATTTATTTCTTTGAAAAATAATATTAATATTATTTCTATAATATAATAAAAATAAAAATAATGACAAGAATTACACAATAGATATCAATAATGATAATAATAAAATTTCTTTAAAATGACATTATTTCATTGAAAATAAATAAATTTATTAAAAAATAATTTGTTTTAATAAGAAAGTTAATTTTGAATATATATGGAAGCTAAAGCTGAGGAAAATATTGAAATATCAGAAATAGACACGAGTATAAATCAAGCAGATGAACATGACATTAACCCTCAACCAAAAACCCTTCATTTCAACTTCATATTTATTCGAAATCTGTGTTTATTTCTGTCTATTCAGATTTTAACAATTCCATTTAATATGACTGTTTTAATTTTAAATATGCAAGAAGATAATTTAATCAAAAAGTTTCAAATAAAACAAGAAGATCATATTTTTGTCTACTGCTATTACATGGTTCCACCATTAGTGTTGGGAATAATTGTGGGAATTATTGTGGACATTCTTGGCAAGGTGAAGTATTTGTCTGGTATCTCTTCTGCTGTGAATTTAGTATTCCAAGTTTTCTTAGTATTATCAATGTTTATCAGAAATCACATCCTCTTTAAATATTCATTGATCTTATTTTCCATCGTTTCATCGGTTTTGAACGTAATTCAATATCGTTTGACAGTTAGACTTTTCAGTATTAGATTCTTGCCTATTATTTTCGGGATATATTTATTATGTGAAAGGCTTACCAACAAAGGGTATACATATTTGATAATCTATATTGATGCTTTTGAAACATCACGAAATGGTTGTCCATTAGGTTGGTTGATTGTTTCTACAACCGTTATTGGAATCATTGGTTGTATCTGTTCTTTTATTCGAGAGTTTCTTAATTTGAATGACCACAATAACAAAGTGGCCGCAATTAAACTAGAGAAAAAATACGTTTTGTCACTGATTTTGGCAATTTTTGGTCATATTTTCTTTCAAGTTGGTTTTTATCAAATTAATAATTTGCCGGAATTTGTTTATTTCTGGAATAATGATATTGGATTAATGGAGACTATGAAGTCTTATGCTTTTCACACTTCGGTTGTAGTTTCACTAGTCTTTGGAATTCTAGTATCTTTCTATGAACGTTATCTATACTTTCTCTTAATTCCAGTTTCATTATCATTGATAAACAATCTTATACTTGTATTTTTCAAGACCTTTTTTGTCTACCACATTGTATTTTTTGGAACACTTATATTAATGTGGGACGTGGTTTTTTGGAGCCTAATCCCACTAATTATGCGGAAAAAATTCATTGGAACTGTATTTTCTGTAATTATTTTCTCCAGAAATATTTTGTCTATTATTACAAACTCAGCTTCGTGGACATTATTTAAAATGAATAATACTGATTTTATATGGTATTTACCTATGAGTGTAACTCCAGTGACTTTTATTTGCATCATTCTTCTTATAATTATTAATTATACGAAGAAATTAAATTTCAATAAAACAAGAATTCAGAAAATAAGGATTAATGAAAACGATAATTGAATAAACCGTAGTGCTAGTCTTTTATTATTTTTGTTTCAAAAATTTTAAATTTGTGAAAATTTAGATTTTGAACGAGGATATATTTTTTAACAGTAAAACTGTTTTTTAATAAAAGTTTTGTACAAAAATATTTCTATAATAATTATTTATATTTTAATGTATTTATTTTAAGAAATTGTTTAAAATAAAATAAAATATTATTAAATCTTATCTATTTGCAAAATAAAATTATTTTATTTATTTTTATTAAGTATTTATTATATATGGTAAAACTGTATTATTTATAGTAATTTATTCATTTTATTTTTTATAAATTTTTTTTAGAAATAATTTATTATTATTTTATTTAGTTTTTCTTTCCATAGCACTTGAATGCTCTTTTGTTTATGTCTTTAGAAAAGCTAAGTTTTAGCACTGAGTGCTTTTTGTTTACTTTTTAAAAAATTTTAGCACTAAGAACTTTTTATTGAGTGTTTTTAGTTTCTTAAAAGTTTTATTTTATTTAAAAAAAGATTTTATTATATAAATATATATACTTTTTTTAACATTCATACACATCTACTTTTATTCATATAATAATAATATTATTCATGCAAGCACAAAAAATATTATTGTCTAACATAATAATAATTGTCTCATACGAGTGAAAGTTACTTTCAAGGTATAATAGTAACAACACTAATAAATAGTTTCATGAACAAAAATTTTATTAATCACTGTTTGAGGTTAATAAATATCGAGAACATGTCTTCAAAATACTTGACCAATACCAAAATTGACATTAAGAAAATAATACTGGATTGAATAATTCTTGAATGAGAACTTTAAACTACCGTAATAAAAATGGATAAAAAAATTCTTTCAAAAATTCAAAGTGAAATAAAATTAATAATAAATATCATAATTTTAAAACTTTAAATCTATATTTGTAATTAATTACAAAAAATCATTTTATAATAAAATTTATAATCAATAGTGCTGAAAAAATGCATCAGGTAAAGAAAATTTTTACACGAATTTTAAAAGGTGAAATGAACATGATGAATATTTCATCTTAAATTTTCACCAAATATAATAAAGCAAATGCAAATCTTAATTGATATTATTTAATTAAAAATACAACAGAAAAATTTAATTGTTATCAATTAATCCTACAATATTTCGATCCACTTCTTTCAGTTTATTGATCAAATCCCTTAGTTCAGTACTTTTACATTCAAAATTAAATATCCCATTGTCGCACTTCAAACCAATAATCGCCCTGGATTCAGCATTGCCACTTGGAAATCGCGACTTAACACTGTAATCAAGACGCCAATCGATGTCATTAATAAAATCATAATTATAATTATTTGCTTTTAATTTATTTATGATAATCGTTTCATTAGCAACGAATATTTCAACCAATGCTTTACTTGCCTCAGTAGTTAAGCCGAGGTCCTCAAGTAAAAATACTAAGCTGTTAATTCTTTGATTCAAACTGACGAATTTAGAATATACAGCAAATATGCTTAAGAGGATATCAGACTTTACATGAGATGAGCTTTCAATACCACTTATAAAATTAGATATATTTGTTATTAACAAATTCAAGTCGTTCTCATTATAAGAATTTAACTCTAACAAACAATTTTTGATTTTTGCAGAAATATCCATCTAAAACAATAAATATTTTAATGTAAATATCTTAGAAAAAAATGTGAAGTGTAATAATTTCAAGAAAAATTTGAATAATTGCCGAAAATAGGAATTAAATTATAATTATAATTTTAAAACAACGCTTAAAATAAATTTAGAATTTTAACTAATTTTAAGCATTTTAAATTTTAAATATTTTTATAATTTATATTAAGATATTATTATTTCTACATGCCAGGTAATATTATTTTGAAATAATTTCTCTTAGGCCCATATTTAAGTTTTTCCTTAAGCTATAAATACCAGTTTTATAATTAAGAAACTGAAAATTTAAAAATAAGGTTAAGTTAAGATTTATATTCTGAAATTTTCTATTCAAAGTAACTATAATGAACTATGGCTTGTATTTTTATAGAAATATATATTTTAAATGTTTGGTAATCTCAATATATTATATCCTAAAAATATTGTATCAGTTACATTATATTTTGTTTCATTAAGAATAGATTTGTATAATGGTTTTTCATTTAGCATAAAATAATTCTTATAATATATTATTTGTATTATTATTTTAATTTTTATATTTGTTAAACTATAGGTTTAGGAATTAGTAATATTCAATGTATTGAGGGCGACTCATATCTTTTAACCCTATGTAAATATAGTATTGGCGAAAAATAAATTTTAAATAACATGCTAGCTAATTTCAATTTACGTCTTTTAATTATTGATTATTAATTCAAATTAATTAAATAATTTTTTTAAAAAAATTAAAAATATTATTTTAGGAGTAATTATCGATTTTTAATCAGGAATATGTCATCCTAAAATATTTTTTTCGAAATTTTTAGAATTTAAATTTTTTTAGTAATATTTAATTATAGAAGATACGTCATGATTGACAGCTTAAATGGCAAATACTGACGCTAAAATCAACTGCTAAATAGTATATAAGCAAAAATCTATTATTTTTCGCCCTGAAAATTATCAGAAGACTACAAGTATGGTTTTTGGTAATTTTATTTTTCCTGAACAAGGTATTCCTTGGAATAGCTTTTATTTAGAGAGTGATTGTAGTTTTTGGGACTGCCTGAGCAGTTTGTGTGCTTGCCGAGTATTGCAATTTGTTTGATAGTGACTGCCTATTGCAGTTTGATTGTCGAGATTTCAACCGACATTGTTCAATACAGGTTCTTAACCCTTTATTGTATTAATTAAAAAAGCAAAGGTTTTCCAAGATTGACTGAAATCAAATAACATATCAACAATTACGTGGCCGTCACGTAGTCCAGACCTAAATATAGTTGAAGATGTCTGAAAAATGATTTCAGATACGGTTTATGATGAACCCCAGTTTTTTAACAGAGCTGACTTAGAAAAAAAATTGTGGATCTTATATGTCTTATCAACTGTACTAAAAACATAAAATTTTTGATTTTTATATACTGGTGGCCAAAAAAAAGTACACTTTTATTATGAAATTTGAAGAATTTCAAAAATATATTTTTGAAGATTCATATAAATATTACTTTGTGATATTTGATTTAGATTATACCAGGTGCGCCAAAAGTTACTTTTTACTTAAAAATGATCATAACTTTTTGTAATTTAAATAATTTTTAAATTTTATTTTTTAGATAAATTATATGAACAATGCAA
>JBBMKC010069107.1:0-17384 GCA_037834085.1 Bipalium vagum | reverse complement strand
TATTTAACTTTTATTACCAAAATTACAAATTTGTGGATTTTTTAAAGGGGTGGACAATTCGTTGGACCAAACTGTATTAAAAGTCTTTGTTTTAATGAATAACATTTATTATTGCATAAACAACCAAATATTTTAAATTTGATTATATATATAATATTATAAATTATATTTTTCTCATTTATAATATCTTATTAATATTATCTTTCGTTTCATTCATTTTTAGTTAGAAAACAAGCTTAGAAATATGGATAACCAAAAATATAAAATTTTCATTTGTATGTAGTATGATTTCAAACAAGGAAAGACTGGTACAGAATCATACCGAACAAATATAAGATTTGTGTTGGTGATATTTTTATTAGTAATAAACTGATGTTAAGTTGACCTGATCAACACTTAGGTTAACAAAAAGCCTTCCCCCAAAAAAGAATTATTTTTATTCCATTCTTTCCTGGTTTCCAATTAATTTTTTAATATTTCGTCACTAAAATAGATTTAATCATATATATTTTGAGTGTTTATTTTAGAAATGGTAAACCATAATAGTGTTGGTTACAGACTTTACACAAAGTTTATTTATCTGACCATTAATAAGATGACAATAGTGGATGACGACCTTCATTTTAGAATAGACCGAAGTATTAGGAGTAAAATCGAACTATGTTCTTCAAAGATCGCCTTTACAAAGGTATATATATGACGCTTCAGATCATAAAAAATCCATTAAATAGAAAAACGGTGTCAGATCAAGAAATAATTGATCATAAAAAGAAATATTGAGAATTATAAAAAAATTAATTATTAAATGTAACTAAATCGATTACTCTCACGTCTTTTTTGAGTGTACAAATTGTTTTAATATTCATATATTTGTTTATATAACATTTGTCATGCGCCTAATTCAAAATATGTGCCAAATCATAAAACTGAGTGTAATATATATATGTATACTTTTTGTCAATAAATGTGTCTCTGTTTCGGGTATATAAATATCATGTGCGGCCGTTTACTCAAAAAACATACGAACTTTCGTTCTATAGATTTTAAAATGGAACATTCAGTGTGAAAGTCACCGGATATCCATGTCAATGGAAAATTTTCTAAGAAACAGATTTGCAAGCTTTTGTTGGATGAAGACGATGTACAAACTCAGCAAAACTTTGCAGATATCTTACAAGTTAACAAACAATCATTTTTGGTCGACTAAGACAATGGGGAAGTTTCAAGAAGAATGGAAATGAATACCCTATGCATTGAATGAGCGAAGAAAGCTGCATCATAAATATAAAATAATATAAATAATAATAGAATATAATTATAGACATAACAGTAAAAAATAGTAGCTTAAGTATAAAGTTCTGTCTTTGGAGTCGGGACATTTTATATAAATTGAAATCTGGCTGCTTAGAGTAAATCTTTCATTCAACAAAACGCTTGAACCAAGGTTTGATAACATTCACGTTGAATATTGTTATATAGAATAATGTCTTATATCTTTTTGGACCAGAACATCTCAATGGTATAAAAACTAAGCTCATCTCTCTTCAAATATCCTCACCCATTGAGATTTTTCGAAACCATACACTTTCAATATTCAAATTTTCTGTCAAACTCTGGTCTGGATTCTTATTTCATCCTTTGACTCCAAATGACAAGTACCAGAAGCTGCAAATCTTAGATTGTCAGGTCACCATAATGCCTCGATTAGGGTGGAAGGAAGTAACACCTGAACAGTAGAAGAGATTTTGAGTTCTATCATCAGTAGGCTTCACAAAACAATGATCAAAGACGACTGAGAGCGGGAATATACTGAAATCCAAAGGCATTTTGTTACTGGTTTTGGTTATAGTTGAAAGGTAACTTGCACACCTCATTTATTGAACTTGAATAATTCATCAGATGATCTACAAGGTCAAAGTTGAAAGATATCGTTAATCGAATTGATCCATCCTCCTCTTTCGTTGTATAAAATAAAATTCATCAAAAACTAGTCAAAAGTTATTGATCAACGGGCCATCAGCTGCTGGCCTAAATAAATAATCTGAGAAAAAATCAAAAGAAAAAACGATCTCCCAAAATCGTTGTTTGATGGTCGCAATTTCGATTGCCAACCTAAATAATAATCAATTTTGTTTATATCACCAAAAAGGCGATCAATATCGATCGATGTCGAACAGAAATAGACCCGATCATCATCTGATCAGTCTGCCTTCAGGTGTTAATATTACGCTACAACATGGAAAACTGTACGGAAGTTTAGTCACTGTGAAATTGGTTGCGGTCTTGAACCTTCGTTTTTCTTTTGACATTCTTTGGAAAATTCGCTTTTCTTCTTCGTCTACCTCAGATTATGGTGTTCGGAAAGTTTTTTAACATTTTATTAAGTACTTAAGGTAATTGCCAATATGAACTTCTATGGAAAGATCTTAATATCATTTTTAAATTTCTTAAAATAATGATTATGGAACAGAATCAGTCATCCGTGGCTTTTCAGATTTTAAAATTAAAGCCTCTGTTTCCAGGCTTTGAGATGTACTATAAACCTAAAGATCATGATGAAGAATAATGTTGGTGATCAATATTGTTCAAATTCTCAGTTGTAATTTAGTTTTAGGCGTTTTAATAAGCATGAGACTACTACTTATGGGATTACTACTACTTACTCGTGAAAGCTGATATATTACCCGTACAATGATGTTGCTCTTTGAAGTTTTTTTATTGGCAACTAAGGGGTTCCGGTTGATTTCTATCAGTTAATTTTTACCATTATATTGGGTTGGCAAGACATTAATTGCCAAATTTTTTGAAGAAAAGAATAGGCATGAAACTACGAAACAAGACATTATTATTAGATTATCAATTGTTCATTGCTGTCAAGGTCCTGTTGCCATCTTCCATGAAGCATAACAATTAATAGGTCCATAAGACCTATTGGGTTCATCTGCAAAACTGCAACAAATCGGATTTGATGTCATCAACATTAGTAACAGTTTTACAATTAATGAAGGTTTGCTTAAAGTGAAAAAAATGGTAATCGGAAGGGGAAAGGTCTGGGCCGTATGGTGGATGTGAAATACGTCCCAACCACAGTTCAGTAATCTTTGCCGAGTGACCAAAGAATTGTGTCGTTTAGCATTGTCATGATGATGATCAGTGCCTTTACGGTTTGCCAATTTTTGGCGTTTTCCATGTTCAATTTTATAAATTGATCAATATAAAGATCAGAATTAATCCTTTATTTGCTTGACAAAACGTTGATGATTATCTATCTTGGACTACGCTTACTACTGTGGCTTAAATCATGATCTTTTCCGATGAACATTATTGATCAAATTCATTTTTCATCGTCCATTACCATCTGTTTTAAAAATTGGCTATTTGTTTCATTTGATAACCAAATCGATTAAGTTTGTAAGGAACCCATAAATTGAATTTTTTCAAATAGGCTATATGTTTGATATGGCTTTCGATGGTTACGTGTGATACAATGAGCTTTCATGCAATATAAAGCGTTGTTTTAGAACGATCCTCATTGATTAAGTATTTGAATTCGTCGTCTTTATGACATATAGTGGACAGCCAGCTTGTTGTTTATCTTTGGGTGAAAAATTACCCTTCAGAATTTCTCAAAGCGATTCCGACATTGGCTTTCGTTCAATGCATCCTCGTCATACACTTCACGTATTGTTTTTGCAAACTTCTGGTGCATTTATTTTCAGATAATAGGAAGGCAAAATATATTTCAAATACGTTTTCTTATCTTCCACACTAAAACTGACAAATAAAAAGCGAAGCAAACCAATATATGAAATTAACTTTGTGATTGAAATTTGAATCCACCTCCTATCTTTTAATATTATTTAAACAATGACTGTCTTATTTGAAATAGAGTTGAATTGAAGGTAAAGGTCTTTCTGTAAATTCGATCATTGCTTTCTTACCAACTCAATAGATCATGTCAACAGTCATTATTCCTGATTTGAAGGCAACAGCAATCTTTAACTTTAACGTAAACTGACAATCTTTTAATGCAATTCGTGATTTTTTGCTTCCCGCTGTATCTTGATTGTTTTGTGAAAAATATTCTATGGCACCGGTTATTATGCCATCAAAGTAAAAAGTTAAGCTTGCTTTGAACAAAAGTTACATTGTAAGACATTCTAAAAAGAATGATTTCTCTATTCTTGATCTATATTTTCCATATTCAATACTAATACCATAGTATTCACTTCAATTTCACAGAGACACATGGAAGTCTTCAAAAAAGATTTCTAGCACCAGTTATGCCTTTGTAATTTTGCATCCAATCAAAAATCTATTTCCAGCTTATGTTTGTCCAGTATTGAAACCAACAATCCCATTTTACAAGATAAAACCACTTTAAAAAAATACGAGTTCAGAATCGATGAAAAATGTTTCTATTCACAAAGTGTATCGAATTTTAATATATTCTTTAATTTTATCGATTTTTTTTACTAAATTTTTAATCTCCTAAATTATATTATTATTTTTTTTTATTATTATTTTTATTATTATTATTATTATTATTATTATTATTATTATTGTCATTATTTTATTTACTGACTTATTTAAAATTGTTATTATATAGTCTTGTTTAAAATTAATTTAATCTTTCTTGTCAAATATTATATATAATATTTTTAATTCGTTAGAGTCCGTCAATCAAAGGTATTATTCCTCTGGAGAACGTGGGCATTCGAGAATGTGGAGAAAAGTCCGGGAAATATGGTTTTGAAATTTTTTCCAATGACCATGAAATTGTAAAGGGTTGCAAGTGTAACAGAGATGGTCAAATAAAAATCGGTGAAAATGAAAGCTTCTCATAGACGTAATTTGATCTATAATTTTTAATTTAGGTCATCACTGCAGCTATAAGATGTATTCCACCTCAAAACCGGATATGGAAAGATGGATGAACGAGATTGAACGGTGCCTCAATTGCTTGATTCAAATAAAAATGATCAGAGACATTGAATAAAACCCGTTGATTTTCCATAAATAAAGATTTTTTATTTCATAAAAAGCACATTTCTAAAATCCATGTCTGACTTAGTGAAGATTCTCTCCTAAAATTTTAATTCCTTTGGCTTCTCCCAAGAAAATTCCGGTCTTCCAAAGTGGCCGTAGCAAGCAGTCTTTCGGTAGATTGGTTGGCGTAAGTTGAGCTCCCTAAAATTATCATTAATCACAATAGAAAAGATGATAAATCTAATTTGAATATTTTAATTAATTAATAAAACAATATCAATTAATCAATAATTAATATCAATTAAATAGTAAATAATGTCAAATAATTAATATTAATTAATTAATATTATAAAATTAAGTATTGATTATTTCTTCGGATTTTTAGAAACCGAATATAATTGTTACATTAAAATTAGGTCGTCCCCAAAGTGAAACTGTTTTGTTTATTTTATTTACACAAAATATAATTGAAATACAAAATCACAATTGATTTCTACAATATCGTTTGATTTGCAAAACGGTTCACTTATATAAATTCTGTATTATCTTTTCTTTGGGGTCACAAACCTCAATAATGGTAATATGTAAAGCTTCATAAGACTCAGGTGGTTATTGACAATGAAATTTTGCATTTAACAGAACAGGAGGTAGTCGAAATGTTTGGTGGCGTATTTTTCTGATAGAGAGGGAATCCTTTTCTATTTTCCAAAGTTGTCCGATTTTTTACAAATATCTCTTTACTTTTCCAATCTGGATATAATAGTTACCTGAAGATGTTATTTCACCAGAGATAAGATCTGTTGCTGACCATCAAACCTTTTCTCAAGAATATATCGATTTGCAGTGATTGCAGATGTCTCTTCAGAAGAGGGTGATTGGCTTTTTTCACTGGAGCTGTCTAACATTACACAACGTATCATCAGCGATGATGTCATCTCGGAAGTTGCTTTATTTTGTTGCTCGAAAATGAGCATTTTATAAATTGACAAACGCTGATACATTTTAACGTCTCGTAAAGTTCGTCAGGTTGGTATACTTCCGCTTTAACACGGGTGTTTTCGATTTGCAATTGATCGGAGCACAAAGTTCATAAAACATACAATGGTGCATATGATCTGTCTTCGGTATTTTCACTTTCACTTTTATAAATTTAATACAACCTCACATTTCACAAAAATTTATTTAAACAAAAGTGAAATCAGTTTGTTCCAGTTGACATAATGTCATGTTTCGATATATATTTAGGTGACATTTTTTTTAAAAAATCCTCTTAAAGCTTTTATGATAAAGTTGAGCATAAAATGTATAATTTTTATATGTTCTTAATTTACTATTGGCAAATAAGGAATTTTAATAATAAGTAAAGAATTAATAATAATAATAATAATAATAATAATAATAAAATCATAATAATAATAATAATAAAAAGAAAGATTTGGATGATAAGAATGAGAATATTAATTAATAAGACTGAGTTGCTGGATAACTCCGAAGTTGGGTGAGTAATTTGGTTTGAGTTATTCGGGAAATTATGTCTCCGTTTGGGAGAGAACCACCTGATTGGTCGAAAATATATAAATATAAAGATCCCAAACTGATGGGCTTTGGTTAATATAAATATTAATAATACTCAAATTATTTTTTTAAAAAAAGAATAATATTAAATTAAATGATAATGGTAATAAATTAAATAATAACTGAAAATAAATAATAAAAATGTTGTAGGAAAAGTATTTAGCAGTCCCGGAAAATAATATTTTTGAAATGATACCTTTAACGTTTAGAATAAAGACATGTTGGTATTTTGACTTAGTCTTATTTGGATTTATTCTTTAAAGGACTTTAATCGATAATATTTTATGGTTAAAATTATTATTTGAGGATTTGGAACCGTAGAAAGGAAAAAAATCACAGATAAACAATTTTAATTCTGAATGATAAAAACAGTTATTCAGCATTCACTGACGAAATTTTCGAATTGGTTAAAGATAATAATTATAAATTATCTTAAAATTAAAATAAAAATATTATTATTATTTCAAAACCATTTAGAACCTTCAAAAGTCCAATGGAAGGATCAATGGAAAAGAAAATCTAAAATCAATATCAAAACAGCTAAAACTAAAATTTATTACGGAATTACGAACTGATAATATATTTTATCAGTTCAACTTCGACATATTTGTGCACATCCGCAGTTACGTATTACAAACAAAATAATCTGTGAAAAGCCTTATGAATTGTGGTACAAGAAAAAGTAATTAACGATGAACAATCTTCTTTCATCATTATCAGAAATGATGAGGAAAAAACATCTGAGTCATTATGGATTAGAGAAAAACCACGGAGACAAATTGGAGAATGTAAATCAATGGACTGATTTACTTAAAATATTAAATACTATTACTGATTGGTGAAGAGTTGATTCGAAACATGTTTCGTCAAAATAATTTGCATTGCTTAAGAGAGCGCTTATTTAAATAGTAAATTGTGATTGTTCACAAAATTATATGTATAATTCTAAAAAAAATAAAAATTAAATTATTTTATTATTATTAAATTATTAATTAAATTATTTTGTATAATTTAAACAAAAACCATTACGATATTTGATAGAGCAGCATCGATATTTTCCATCAGGTTTAACCACACCCTAATGGAAAGTATGAACAAAAAAATTCCAATTTTTTTCAAGAGAACCATATCATAAGTTTGCGTTTAATTTGGGGATCTTTTGCTATTTTTTAATTTGAAAAAAATAATGAAAACTCCTCGTTCGTTAGAAGCAAATAAATTAATATTGTGAGAAAATGACCAGAACAATGGGAAAATATGTGAATAAATATGATTAATGTCACTGGAGTTTTTGTAAATAATATTTAATTATTTAAGGAAGAAATAATAAAATAACGGAAAATTATGGCGATAATTAAAATAATAGATTTAAATTTTAAAAAGTAAAAAAACAAATTATTAAAAACAAATGCAAAATATTATGGGTATCGATAAGTTTCCTTTAATTATAAAGGAACAATATGCAATGGTGAAAATGCATTTTATCAACTTCGATAATTATTACTTGAAATAATTCGGCTAATTTAAATAAATTATGATGTCATGCACATCAATATAATCAATAATTACTTACATAAACAAATATTTTTTAAATATATATGTTATAATAATATTTAAAATGACATAATAAAAATGACATGGAAACTTATGCGCATCCCTTTATATTACAGTAACAAAAATTATTAATCTATTGAAAGATAATGAAGAAATGGTAACAGTGATGTTAAAGTGACATTTGAAAAGACATTAAGATATTTTTTAACTTTTTCAATTTGTCCTGTTTTAAAAAGGAACTTAATTTTTTCATTAATTTAATAGTCGATATAAAACAGTATAATTGTTTATTAAGATATGCCTCAAAAAGTGTCCCTTCTTGGTATGATGAATGAGATCACACATCCATTAGTGGTCTACATCATTTTATTGTAAAAGTTTTATTTTTAAGATTTTTTTCAGCTAGCATATTAAGGGTGACGTTCAAGTGACTACAAAATATGAAAATTTTGTTTTCTTTTGCATCCACGTTTTACTGGAGATTTTGAAGGCCCAAATGAACTTAATGACAGAATATAAGGACATTGATTTTCCAAACTCAACTTGGAAGCCAGATTCTTTAAGATTGAACCCAGTGTACCGTGCTTTGAGAATAAAAAAGATTCCAAAGTGATCTTCGTCACATTTTTTACTCCAAGTTCCCCTTGATATCAAAGTGTGATTCTTCACATTGGACAATACTTGTCTCTTCTTTGTTAAAATAAATAATTCTACTTTAGTTTTTGATTTTGAGTTGAGACAATAAAACTTTAGAAAGGAATACTGTTATTTGTAGATCATCTGAAAAAAGGTTTTGAACTTCTCAGCTTCCAAGAAACTCTAATGACAGTTAAGATTTTAGTAGTCAAAAATTACCTCTCTATATTGCCTGGCCGAAGATCAAAATTTTTATTTATTATTTCTAATAATTTGGAATCGGGTACGGAGCCTGTTCCATAACTGTCAACAAAAATCGATAATGGGGCAGCAATTCCTATGGCATATGATAATTGAATTAAGACCCTTCGACACAATCCAGCTTTAACCAGAGATTTGGCTATCCATCTGGCTGCATAAGCTCCACTTCTGTCAACTTTAGTGTAATCCTTTCCTGAGAATGCTCCTCCACCATGGGCACCCCAGCCACCGTATGTATCGACAATAATTTTTCTACCTGTTAAGCCAGCATCGCCTTGTGGTCCACCGATCACAAATCGTCCCGATGGATTGAGATGATATATTGTTTTCGAATCCAGATATTTCTCAGGAATTACAGTTTTCACTACATGCTCCAGTAGATCTTTGCGCAAGACTGAAATATCTATGTTGTCATCGTGCTGAGTCGATATAACAATGGTATGGACAATCAGTGGAACACAGGCCCCATTGTCTGATTTATAAGTCACTGTCACCTGAGAGAAAAACTATTGAAAAAAGAACTCATCAACAACGATCTGACTTGGGTTTTGGAATCTGGTCGCAAATATGGAATCGTTCCGTTTCTTCTACATTCTGCCAGTTTCATGTTCAGACTATGGGCTAACACTACAGATAATGGCATGCATTCCTCGGTTTCATCAGTGGCGTACCCAAACATCAAACCCTGGTCACCCGCTCCAATATCTTCGTCAGATCTTTCTTTGTGGACGCCCTCTGCTATTTCAGGATTCTGTTCTTCTATAGCTATGAGAAGGTTACAAGTTTTGTAATCAAAGCCCTTTTCACAGCTGTCAAAGCCGATGTCTTTAATTGTTTGTCGAATAACTCGTTGATAATCTACTGTGGCGTTGGAAGTGATTTCACCTCCTATGAGAATCATTCCAGTTTTCGAAAACGCTTCTAAAGGGAACATACGGAAATAATGTCAACATTTATAATGTTAAAGTACCGCAGGCAACTTTTGCTTTCGGGTCTTGCTCGAGATGGGCGTCTAGCACAGCATCACTGACTTGATCGCAAATCTTATCTGGAAATTAAATATCTTTATAATGAGAAAGAATACCCCAAATCAAAAAAATAAATAATAAATTTCAGATAAACAATACAAAACATAATAAATGTCAAAATCCATACCAGGATGACCTTCTCCCACGGATTCGGAAGTGAAGAGAAACGTTTCACCATTATGATCAAAAGAAGAGTTCGGGTTGGATCTCATCGTAAAATCTTCAAAGTGAAATGTTTTTTAATTCATACCCTTATATAGAATCTCCACAAAAATACACGTGAAAAATTGGCAAATGGCATTAGAATTATTTATCTGCAAAAATCTCTAAAGGTCAAAGATTGCACGGTATTCTAATGACATAAAACAAGTTCCATTATTTATTTATATTTTCGAATATCGATTGACATTCAAAATAATCGAAAATTTGCGGTCAAATCACGAACGCCATTGAGAACGATTTTTGAAATCAGTAAGGAATGATGAAAGATAAGTCACAATATTATTATTTATTTTTATCAGATTTATGCGCATAATATTTTTTTGTTTAAATGAAGTCGACACAATCAATGGTATGTGATATGTTATCCGTTTCTGAGATTCAATTTGAATGTCTGAATAAAATATATAAGTGAAATTATATCTCGTGAACTCCTAAACCAACCTTGAATCGATTGTATTAATATGTATCAATATATTAATAAATTATATTAATTTTAATTATTATTATTATTATTATTATTATTATTATTATTATTATTATTATTTTATATTATTTTATAATGTATTTTTTATATTTGATAAAAAATAGATGACCTGGGATCGATTGTATTAATATATATCAATATATTACTAAATTATATTAATTTAAATTATTATTATTTTATATTATTTTTTTTATATTTCAAAAAAAAGATGATCAAATATTGTGAGAATTTTCTATTTTAAAATATTGTAAAAAATATTGTTTATTATTTTATATTTTTAAAGAATAAAAAATATAAGAATAAGACCAAATTAAAAATTAAATAATTAAATGATTAATAATTTATTATACTTTATACTTTTAAGTTTATAAAAATGATTGGAAGATATTAATATATAAAATTCACTTTTTAATCTATAAACATTTAGATTTTATATAATATAAATTATTTAAATTAGGTGAAATGTTTATTCGAAAATTGATTGTATAAAATTAGTAAAATTAAGTGTGGGGATTACCTCACGTTTTATTTGTACTTTATTTTAGTTTTATATTCATTCATTTATTTTTATTATTCATAATGTCAATATTTTTAGAAATAAATAAAGTTGAAAAAAATCATCAAAAGGCTGACCGGCATCAGATGAAATTAATGGTTCATGTATGTCGGGATATAAGAATTATTATTCGTTGGAAAATGCTGGGATGCAATCAAACTGTCAATGCTGAATTATACTGTCAACAATTGCAGCGAATGGCAGATAGAATTGCCAAAACAGAAAAGAATTGAATGGTTTCTGCATGAAAATGCCTAACTGCACATTGCAAATATTATTCGTGAAAAACTTTGACATTCGGAGTTGGAGATTCTCTATCATCCACTTTATTCTCCTGATCTTGCACTAATTGATTATCATCTATTTCTGGTCTTGCAGAACAACTTGAATTTTAAAAAATTCGCAAATTTTTGACGATTTGAAAGTTTTAGTTGGAGACTTTTTTGGCAGTGGGCCAATGAACTTTTATAGCGAGAGCATCAGTGATCTACCATATTTTTGGAAGTATGTAATCCAGCACAGTGATAATTACATTAATAATTGTTATATGATCTCCTACATTGCTTCATTGTATTTTTATCGATAAAATTGTGTAATTACTTTGTTTCCAAATCAATAATATGATTTTTTTTAACTATTATCAATCTTCAATGACATTTGGTATAATTTCATTTGTTTCCATAATGTTCTTTTTCAATTGATATTGCTGTAAGAAATTCAAATCTTATGTTGGCATCTATAGAAAAAGAGGTCTGAGCACCCGCTGCACCCGAAAACAATTCGAAAACAGAGATTACAAAGGAGCCGGAACCAAAACAAACCAATCAAGATCTGATGGACAGTGATTCCCCGCAGCTCATTATTGACATGTAACAATTTATTAATTTTTGTGAATTTGCATGAAAAAGCCTTGCTAGGCTTACTTTCCTTTTATTATGGGCTCCTTGTGTAATTTTATATGTTATTTCATATCTTATTTATATTTTATAAAAAATAATTATATTTAAATTATAAATTTGTTTTTAATAACTAATAAATATTATTATTATTATATAAATTTTGGGTTGAAGTTAATTTAAACTTAACACACAAAATTAATAAAAATATTTAAAATGAATAGTAATGATTCAAAATAAGAAAATTTCTATAAATACATTAATATGAGTGAATATTATAATATGTGTGGGGGATATATTTAGTAAGTTCTATAATGTAAGAGCCTTCCTAAAATAGCAAAAACCCACATATTACTCTAATAATGGAAATTTTTATTTTAAGCCAATCAAGAACAGGAATGTGAAAATCAGGAGTATATAAGCTCTTGGTTTTCGCATTCAATTCCCACTTTAACTTCGCATCGATAAGTTAAAGCTACTAGTAAAAGGTAATATTAAATACGCTTCGGCTATTTAAGAAAATATATCTATCTCTTTTGAGGAAAATTTAAATGACTAAATAACGATCCACGTATTCAGAGCTCTGTACTACTCTGCAATACTCTTCTTTTTGTTAAATTCTCTTATTTCCGTTTTTGTTCTCTTAGCAAATCGATTCTGCTTCACTCTAGGCGACAGAATACATATTTTTGACAACAGGACATTTTTGGTTATCGTAAAACCAAGAAGACAATAATTAATTAGATACCAGATATTATTGCTAAAAAAGAGTGTATTGTTTTGAAAATATATTTTTGTAATAAAATCGTGTTATTTCAGTTGATTTTAGTTACATTTAGAACACCCATTTGTTACACTACTTTTGAAGGAGTTGTTGAGCGCATATCTAACCTATATTTGGCATTTTTTATTTTCGAGATTAGATTTTTGTGTTTTTATTGTTTGAAATTTTATTTTTTATTTTTTATGTGAGAGTTAAAACCCGGAATTTAATTTTAATTAATTTTCTTTATTATCTGTTTAAATAATATAAAATACAAAATAATATATAAAATATAAAAATTATAATTATAATTAATTAAAAAATAATCATTTTGATGATTAATTTTTAAAATATTAGGAAAATTTGTTTAGTAACAAAAGGTTACTATAAATAATTTTTCAACAAAATTGTAAAAAACATTACTATAAATAAAATTATACCATAATATTTTTTACATAACAATTTGGAAAGTAGTAACATAAAGTTACTATAATTAAAAATATAATAATATAAAATAATATAAATAATCGAATTAATTGGACAACAAGAAGAAGAAATATATAATCTAGAAGTTGCAGGTGTAATATCCTGAAAGCAGAAATTGCATCAAAACCCGCAGAATTTTAAATTCAATTAATTAACCAGCATAATATTTATCTCAAGGATTAAAATTACCAGCACAATTCTCGTTGTAAAGGAAATAGATACCAGCAAGTAGTTACTTAGCACAATTATCACAGAGAAAGTATAAACTCAAACCCCATCTAAAAAACGTCAAAACTGCAACAATCAATAAAACCAAAAAGGAGAATCAATTCAGCAACAGTATTCCGTAATTCGAAAGATAACGATTATTGAAATAAGCAATTTTTTATTTGAATTCATTCAATAGGGAATTTGATTACAAATTCCACCAATTAATTAAAGTTAAATAAATCTCAGTTTCAAACTATTATTAGGTGAAGTGACCACTAAATAACGAAACCACTTAACTATAATTCAATTCGAAATTATAAGTTAAAGGTTTATTAATTAAATTAAATAAATACTAAGGGTTGGACAGCTACTCCAACACCTTAGGATCAAATAACTTTTACCTTTTTCTTATTTCTTAGTATTTTCTTTTTTGTGTTCTCCACGTCTATTAGGACGGAGAGCCGAATTTTTTACTGAGGGCCGTTGAGAGTAGGATATCGAAGGGTGATCTGACTTTTTTCTTAAATCTTTATCTCGGGTTTTGACTCCAAAATAATTTGTATCGATAATAAAGTTGTCAGATTTATATACAAAATTATTTTACAAAACCATTTGTTAATTCAGTTTATTGTTTTAAAAGTTTAAAAAATTATCGTTTTGCAATCAAATTTTTTTATTGTCACTCTAATTTTATCTCCTTACATACGCGCACTAAATCCTACTAAAATTACATATAGTTTATGTTAAGTTGCTCATAAGTCCATTATCGATCTTTTTAACCCGGTTCTTTTTAATACACATTTTCAGTAAACTTAACAATAACAATGAATATGTACAGATAATTATTTTTCAATAAAGTTCCCAGAAATGTCAACACATTTTTTCCGGTGAGTGACATGTTTCAAGAAGGCATTTTTGAAGAAATCGGGAGATTTTTCGTTAAGATAACCAGTGACAGTCTTCTGCAAATCGTCTTTAGATGAATTTTTTTTACCTCTTAGTTCTCGCTTGGGGTATTTGAACAAAAAAAATCTGATACCACACCAATTACATGATAAACAAGAAAGTAAGAGATTTAAAATCCTTTTTCTGTGATTAATCGGAACCGAAAGAAAATATTTCTTTATCGAATTGTAACCTTTGAGAAGTTGGTTTTATATGAGAATCGGCGAAGATCAGTGAAATGTCTGGATGCAGATGAAAAACCAAAACAGGTGCCTAAGCATAGCCTTCGCCCAAAGGACACTATGGTCATTTTTTGGTGATTAATTGTTTGATTAATTCACTATAACTTTTTAATACCAAGTGAGTATCACAGCTCATCTGTACTGCAAAGAAATTGAAATAGTTCACCATATATTACTTAAAAATTGCCCAGGACAGTACAAATAAAAAAGATTCTATTTTTCTCCATGTTATTGTAAGACTGTATGTTTTGAGGTTTATAGCATAAAAGAAACATGATTTGATCTACGAAATTTTACCTCATTCAGCTTAATCTCCGAAATTCTCATCATCATATTATCATAAGTTCAAACATATAAATATATTTCTGATCAATAAGGTGTTTCAGACAAAAGGTAACTTTCAAAATGTTATTATTCAGTTTTTTGAGTCCAGAAATCTGATTTCTCTAAAAAGGGAATTTATCGTTTATTGTCTCAATGGCAGAAGTGTATCGAGAACTATGGAAAATATTTTGATGAATAAAATGGGCTTCATAGCTCTTTTTGATTTAGTGTTGTTAAAATTTTGAAAACCGTCATTTCATTTAGTATACTTATACCTGATACTTATACTTAAAAAGTGCAAATGGAATTAAATACAATTTTTTTAAAAATCGATTTTGGGCAATGGAGAAAGTGATAAAGTAATTTCTATTATTGTCTATAACTTTTTTACATAATTTTGTAGAGACATAATCAAGTGATGGTCTGAAGGGGTGATGTCAGTTTAGTATGCAGGATGAAGAAGTTCATATTCTAAATCTCTAATATTTTGAAGAGTCACTTTTGAAGCTAGGAATCGGGTTGGAAAATGATATTCTTTCTGTTGATCAGTTCAGGTCTTGTATTTTTCAATTCAACTTCAAACTTTGCTAATTGATTACAGTACACGTTTGCTGTGATAGATATGTTTTTCGAAATATATTAAAGATTGATAATCTCAACAAACAAACATTATCTAGTTGGATAAAACTCTATTTTGCCTCTGCTTCTTTTAATAATAACCTACCACAACCACTTTTCATCATTTGTCACTTCTTTTTTAAAAGTTTTCGTAAAATCTGAAGGAAATAGATAAGAAATTTAGCAACCTGTTCTGTTTGTTGCTTTCACTCTACCACTGAGGAACACATTACCCCTCTTTACTCATTTTGCCTAAGTGGTTAAGATGAGTGACACTGTGGGTGTGAGACTTGGCGGCAATTTCCCAATTCTAATGTTGTAAATTTTGGTTCTTCTTCGATAATAGTCAAAGACCATCGTCATCAAAATTAGAAAAACTCTTCCCCAACTTTTTGATACCTCATAATTCCCACTAAAACTTTCGGAACCGTTTATTGCTTTTTTTCAGTGATAAACCTGAACCCGGATAAAAAAGTTATGTTTCCAAATGCATTTGATGGAGTTGATTCGTTTTTATACTCATATAATGGACAATGACGAATATGAATTTCTTCAGCTTTCATTTAAAAAAATATTTTAACTTTTATAATTTGATTTCAAATAAATATCGAAAAATTAATTAAATTAATATAGTAAAACAACATGTCAACATTTTAAATTATCATTCCAATATTGTGATAAGTGTTCAAAATAGTTTTTAAGTTTGTTTTTCAATAAATTTATAATTATTATAAATATATATTATTAATTATAAATTTATAATTAATTAAATTTATAATATAATTTTATTTAAGTGCCTTTTGAACTTTCATTTGTGGAATCGGATACTTTTAGTGATATCCAGGTTTTATAACTGTGTGGAGACTCCCACCTTCGGATCAATCAGTTCAACCAATTAGTTCAAAAACTTCGATCCCAAAGCAATCCAAATTTTCAAAACAATGACATTATTGATCATTTAGTGATTATTTAGTCATTCATTTGTTGTATAAAAAACAATATATAATTTGTGTAATTTTATTTAGACTAGACTAGAGCTTATCGTCGTTTTATTCACTAGTTTAATGAAAAAGAGAATCAGAGAAGAATGATTTAAAGAGGTGAGTTCCGTTGTTACAATGTAACATTAACATAAAAGTTAAATAAAATTGTATGTTTTTATCATGGAGCACACTCTTATACTTCCTTATGCACGAAGAATAAAGATAAACAAAGTATGGGTAAATGTCCAGAGACTCAGATATTCGACAATGTTTTTGCCATATTGAATTGTTATTTGGAGGCTGGATCTCGCAGTCTTCACAATATTATCATACAAAAGTAATTATACCAAATATTCAAGACCACATCTGAAGTCGCGAAAATCGAAAAGGGTCACTGAGGAATACTGAGGAATTCTATGTTGTATAAAATAAGAAATTTAAGACCAGATAAAAATATTTCCTTTATGTTGAATATTAATTACTGAATGAGATTGGAAAGGTAATTCAACAATGTTCTCCTAAGAATTTGAATGAGTCCCGAATTTAAATCATGGACAATTGGTTCTTTTTAATTAAAGATTTTACGCATTTTTTAACCAATATGTTTTGTGC
>JBBMKC010068998.1:0-17384 GCA_037834085.1 Bipalium vagum | reverse complement strand
TTATTATTATTATTATTATTATTATTATTATTATTATTATTATTATTATTATTATTATTATTATTATTATCTATTTATTTATTTATTATTATTTTCTCGTTTTTGTAATTATTAGGAAGTCAATGCTTAAAATTAATATAACAATAATTTATAATAATAATAAATACATTTCTTTGGTTTTTTTAGTTTAAACTTCGTTTTTTATGATATAGGATTAAAAAAGAACTCTACAAAATTAATTTAATAAAATGTACTCAGCTAATAAAATATTTAATAATTAAAAAAAAAATTATAATCATATTGAAATTTAATAAGAACGTTTTTTGAGATAATATACTATTAATAGAAAATAAAAATAAATGTAATGACAATGGGGAGAAAAAGAATAAAATGTTTTAATTTAGTTGAAACATAAAATTTTTCGAACCGGCTTGCG
Organism: Bipalium vagum; assembly: GCA_037834085.1. NCBI lineage: Eukaryota > Metazoa > Platyhelminthes > Tricladida > Geoplanidae > Bipalium > Bipalium vagum. Next base: position 16,948 of record JBBMKC010068998.1, on the reverse strand, counting down.
CGGCCAGAAAACAAAGAATGATGAACAGATGGATGTTAAATTAATTGAAATAATCATTCTTTTTTCCCATAATTGCGATTAATAAATAAAAAAAGAATTACTTGAGTGACAAGACAGATTATCTTTTCTAATTAATGATTGTGTTTTTCTATATTCACAAGACTAAATGAATAAAATTAATTTTACGGGAAAAACCTTTCGAAAACTTTCATCTTTGAAAAAGGAAATTTCTCATAAAATTTTTAAATAATTTCAATTTAAAAAAAATTTTTTATTTTGTATTACATTGCGTACCTGACATATTATTAGTAGTCTGTCCAAAAAATCTTCGAACCAAAGTCATTCATTCTTTATTCTACAAAATTTGTTATGCATCAAATTCATTTCATTTAAATTATTATTCATTTGTAGCAATACATATTTCGCATCTTAGTTTTCATCTTTCAAAACAATCTTGGAATTCGAAAGAAAAGAAGTTCTTCAAGTTCCTTATTGCTTCATATTTTACAATTTGCACACCATTCCAGTCACTTCACAACATGGGATCACAATGGGTAGATCTGGTGAGCGTAATAATTACGGACAAGAAACTCACTCACATTTGTTGCGGAATGAGCAGGCACATTGGTGTAAACATCCATCATGACACAGATTTGGTCGAACTTGATGTAAACTGTTACTCAAACGCTTCAGAAAGGGATTTATTGATTACTATGAACATCATAAAAAATTTTGGTTTTTCGGGTTTTAGTATACTTTTTCGGCCGGTTTTCACCTTTTAATCTCCATTTTTTGTTGTCTAATATTGACTCAACGCTATACCATAACAAAATTCGTCACCGGAGATAATCCTTTCAAGGGAACCTGATTATTGAGCATAATGTGCAACATCTAGTCCTTCTTAGCAATTGCTCAGGTGTCAGGAACTTTAAAACAATTTTTGTTCATAATTTTTTCATCTCTAAACAATTTGTTAAAGTTTTGTGTAAAGAATTTTGCAAATCTAATTTGGTAGCAATCATCCGAACAAATAATCTGCGATCAGATAGCATTAAAAACAATTTATTTTTATCAAAGCTTGAAGATGTATGTCATCTTTTCGGCGTTCTTACAGTCTCCTTGCTGAAACATTTCATCCACTTGAATAGAAACTTTTTCCTTAGGCAGTCCTCAACATTTCATCAATTTCACAAAATTTATTCCAGAATTTTACAAAGAATTTGATATTCATTTGTTCTATTTTTTCATAGACATCCATCGTTCGTAATAAAGAACAAAAAGTGAGCTAAAATGTTTTCGGCAAATAATATCAATAAACAATAATAAAATAAAATCTTATAAAAGTATTTTATGTAAAAACAGGAAATTATCTGCGCTAAAAATTTGGGGGTTCGAGTATTTATTGGACAAACCACGTTATTTGGTATTGGTTATTATTGTTCATTAATTATTAATGGATCCTAAATATTACAATGTTAATATGAAGTGTGAAGGATGTAACTGTTATTATTTTTAAGATCATTAAAAGTAGCATGATATTCAATCAATACATTTAGGGGTGGTCTTCTTGAGGTTATAACATTATTTTATTTCAAAGTTTTCAATATTGTAAGTACATTCTCTGGAAATTATGCTTCACTTTTTGCTTTAAAAATTTAAGTTATCTATAGCTTAAAAGCATTTAGATGTTTCTAACGGCATTACTAAAGATCGGAAATTTCTATTTCAAAACTCTTAACAAAATTATAGTGGGACAAAATTTATAAAATTATTTAAAAGCAAATGGTTTTACAGACTTCAGAAGAAAATCCTTCGTCTGAAAATAGTCTTAAAAAAAAAAGATTTTATAGTGAACCTGTTCACAATATTATTAATTCTCTTGTAACCAAGTGTGTAGTCTGGATCAGTAACTGTTTAAATTACTATACTATTTATACATTCACAAAATAGAAAATGTATAACATTGTTAACTCTGCAATTCTTTTCTTCATTTTAACAGTAGAGACTATTATATTCATTATTCTATTAACACAGTTAACGGCTCTACTCAAGTGGTGAAAATATTTTATTATTGTTGAGTTCAAATTTATGTTCATAAACTTATATATATCTACTGGAAATTTATTCAAACCTTTTAGTGAAGAAATACTTGTTTCATTTGGTTTTAAAATAATAACAATGATAATGATAATGTTTTTATTCTAAAATATATGAATATATTTGAAACGGATGAGAATTGGTATGGTCTATAAAATTGGTTTTTAACTCATCTGGCATTTTTTGTCACAACTGATTGTCTACAAGCGTTATTGAAAATATTGATTAAAATTTTTAATTTTATAACATTTTATATTATGCAACTTGTATTATATGGATCCTTCACTTTATTCTGGTTAGGTTCAATAATAACCATATGGGTCAAAACTTATGAAACTAGACAATAAGCTTTATTAATTTTAAACAAAATAATAAAATTACACAAATGTCACGTAATCAATCTCAAATAGGCAACACTTCCAAAGTGATATCCAAATACGTTTATCACACTGAATATATACATATGTATAACATCACGTAGCTCCTGTCTGTACTCTAATTTACGATACACTAAAGATAATAATAAAAATAAAATGAATTCATATCAAAATAATCGAATACTGTTACTACTACTAATAGTAATAACAACAATAATAATTTACACAAAAATAAAAATGAAAATTAGTGAATCGGCCTCATCATATAGAAATCCTAACCAGATTCCCGGGTTGAGCTTCATAGAACCATGGGATTCTTGTAGTCGACTAAACTGTATGCCTTAAGTTAGTAAAATAATCTGGTTTCAGGACATCAGCAATCTTCAACAATAGCTTCAAATTCAAAATAAAATTTGAATCAAAATTCTTTTATTCGCTTGTGCAACTCTAGGTCTAAAAAAATCAAAGATAACCACCCCCGTGATTAGAACAAGCAAAAGATTTACCTTTATTGAGAAATAAAGAAAATTAAGTTCATTTATGCATAAATTCCATACTCTTTTATTTAAAAGCCATTTTAGGGCGAAAATAATGTAACTTATATCTAGGGTAAATATTTATCTGCCTAATCATGTCAAATAAAAAAAGGAATAAAAGTTAGTATTATTAATAGTATTAATTTTACTCATTATTATTACGATTAATTTTATTTTATTATTGTTATAAGGGATCGAAACAAAAAATTTCACAAATAATATTTCTGATTATAAAATAGTTAAAAAATATTTAAACAGTTAAATAAAAAAATTAAAGTTTTTGTTTTAATTAATGAAGTGATTAATAACATTTAAATTATTTCATTGAATCAAAATTTAAAAAGAAAAGAGATACACCTTTTTTCTGCTAGTAAGAGTGTGAAACTATTTATTTTATAATTATATTATTAATTATGAAGAGGTCGCCAAAGGAGACAGAAATCGAATTAATATATAAATAATAAATAAATAATCTACGCATTATCCAATCTCAATTAGATTCAGAGTATACAATGACTCGATAATGGGAATTATGATTTTTTTCGTTCTGAGAACTGAGAATGAAACTTTAAAATCTGTAATGCACTGAAATCTGTAATAGAAGCAGTACAGAATTTGTAGACAATGGAAACAAGTGTGTCTAAAATTATCATAGGAAGCCGTGCACTTCAGATAAGAGCAAATAAATATAGTTTCGATAAACGATGAAGCTCTTAATTTCTACTCAGTAATGAGGAGCACGGTCAATTAATTTATATTTATTTAATCAATTAAGCTTTCGATTGTAAACAAAATATTAATAATTTCATTATTAACCTTTTTCTAAAATTAGATTATATCTTGTTAACTAATCCAATAATTGTTACATCAAAAGATATACTTAACCATCTTTTATTTATAAAGTAATTATGCAGAATTGAATGAAAAAAATTAAAGTATTTCATAAAAATATTAGTTTGTTTATTTGGAAATATTTTTTATCGTGAAAATAGTAAAAGTTAAATAATAAAAAATAATATTAATAACTAATTCTCACTGCTTACTACTTTTATAAGTTTGAGCACTAGTAGGTGGATGGTTATTGTCCAAATTTCTATTTCTCTATTTTTGATTTCTCTTTATACATTCTTTTCCTTAGGTTATCTCTCTTTATACTCTTTTTATAATTGTCAATAATAAGTGTATTGAACTAACCGGTGTCCACGTGCTGCACATATATACATTGAAGTTCACACAAAATTCATTGATATTTTATTGAGATTGATAGATTCATTTTTGAAATAATTTCGAGTTTCCTTTCTTGATTGATATAGCTTATCTGAAATTGATTCATTCCACATTGAAAAAGATGTATTACTACATTTTGTTTTTCGATCATTTAAAAAGTCAACCAATTAAGTCAATACAGTATAACAAAGCCAAGATGAAATAACTAAACAAAAATAGTCCGTAAAATTGACAAAAACGTAAACAAAATACGACTGTTTTAATTTTATTCGGGAACTTTATTGTCATTATATTTTGTTATTGTTGTTTCTGTTCACAAATTTATTTAAAATGGTATTTTCTAAATATTTTATTATTTTGAAATCATTAACAAATATTTATTCAAAGACTAATTTATAAAATTAAGATAAATTCTATTATAAAATTAACATAAAATTTAATGAGGCCATATCTTCTTAAAGTCTAAATTAGTTGTTATTGAAAATTTAAGGAGAATGAAGATTTTGTGATACGAAATGTGACAAAAAATAATTTGTCGAGTGATACAAAAGGAGTAAGTTTAAAAAATCATTGGATATATAAACAGTAATTTCAGATTAAGAAAGATCATTGAGATGAATAGAGATGATTATGGTTGATAAATAGCATATAGAATGTATTAACCTAACAAAACTTATCATAAACGCACAAGTTAAATTCATTAATTTGAAAAATTTTAGACAACCAATGAATCTACAAAAAAGGAATATTATCTAAAGATATAATAAATATCCGTCAAAAAACAGTTAATATTTGTATGAAAGAAGAAAAGAAATATATTGGGATATTTCTGGAGGTTATAGAAATCAATGCAGTTAAGAAATAGAAAAGATTGAGATTTGTGAAAGTATAATATATATGTAGGTATCTATTGATTTCTAAGAGAAAAGAGATATTTTCGGGATAATACATACGTAATTCTTTATTTTTAATATTTCATTATATAATTGATACGGACAGCAAAACGTCAACCTTTTCATAAGAGTTTATTGTGAAAAATGTATTTATTATTTAATAAGTCATATTTATTAAATTATTACTATTTTTAGTGTCTGCTTAAGAAAATCAATTAAATTAATGAATCAATTTATCAATAAAATTATGAAACTGAGAATAAAACGAATTTAACTTAATATTATACGATCTTTTGATGTGTGAATATATATAAACATTTAAAAGATAATTGGATTAATTAAATTAAAGAGTAAGTCTTAATTTTTATGACCATTTATGTGATGAATTGTTTGGTGATCAAACAAACATTTCAAGCTAAACAAATAATGAAGCTGACTTTGGTGTGACAGTATTGTTACTTTTCAAAATTTTATATATATATTTTTTATTTCTTCTTGATGATTATTTTCATGATCCACTATTATATTACGTTGTATAATGAATCGATGTGATAATAATGTTTTACAGATGTAAACCTCCACATTTCAATTCGAAAATGATTTACAGTAGAAAAATAGCTGGAAATTCCGATCAAAACCTGATGGTGAGTATTGATTTTTGAGTAATAATTTTTATTATCATTATTTCTCAAAATGTTCCTAAAAGGTGATTAAAAATTGACAAATGTTCTCCACCCCAATTTGTTATTGATGAATGATATCTATGTCCACTTAATAAATAGAAAAAATAATATTTATAATTATTTTTGTGAATGAATATTATCATTGAAATTTAAGTCATTTTTAAAAACTTGAATTTTTTTTGTATAAATACACTCTGTAAGTTTTAATAAAAGTCAATTCTTTTTGTAGCAAAAAGTAAAATTTTAATCTTAATTTTTTCTATGCAACAGTCTTTATTATCCAAAAGGTAGATTTGGTAACAGTATGATATGATAGAGATATTTATTTTTTTAAGTATTAATTCTTATTTCTTTTCAAAACTTATATTAAATGTGTTAATCCAACGTAGGATATCAGTTTCATGTTAAAGTTTGTTATTCAACTTTTGATAAAAACTCACTTTTTTGTTCGATTGTTTTACAATGTCAAATGTTTTAAACATTTTAAAATATAATTTTTTGTTTTAATCAATAATTTTAATCTGAAATCTGGAGCTATAATTTTTTTCATTGAATAATTATTCGAATTTTTAAACTTTCGTATTCAAAATTTTGTTTAAAATAAAGTAAAATTCCCCTAGAAATAAGTTTCAACTTCAACAATATTAAAATTCTGAACCTATGAGCAGGATATATTCCAATTTCAGAATTTATCACCAATGATCTATTTTACCCCTTAACTGGATTATTTTACACATTGCACTCACTCTACTTAGTTATATCTTTGATGATAGGTTTTTTATGCCTTGTAAATAATTTTTTATAAATATGCTTACCGTGAACTAATGAATTTTTGGATTCATTATTTATAAGTAATAATAATAATAATAATAATAATAATTATTATTATTATTAATAATATTAATACTACTGAGGTTAATATTTTTCCAACCTCTGGAATTATATTGGAGTTTTATAATATATATTATATTTATATATGAATTATATTTGCCGTTTTAATTAATATAATTGATTAATATTTTTATTAAGGTTTGTCTCAGAATTCGACCAATGAATGAAGAAGAAATAAATATAGGCGTCCCGGTAATTGCTCATGGGCTAGAGGGAAATGTAATTTTTAAAATATTATTTAATTAATTTTTAATAGAATATCAAAAAATAGAATAATTTAAATCTAGTCTTTTGGAAATTATGATTTATTCTAAGATGAAATTTTTAAATTCTTTACAACGAAGTCTAAAGAAGAATTAATATTATTACTTTATACTTATACATGTACTCAAAAATTGTATTTTCTAAAATCTTGTCTAACTTTTTCGAGATTATTTGTTTTAATTTCAATTTATCTGCAACACTTAATTTTTTTAATACATTGAACATTTCTCAGAACTTAAAGCATTTTATACCGCTTTATTTTTTCTGTTTTTACTTTTGTTCAATTTTGAATTGAAATGCTTGTAACATTTTAAAATATTTAGCGTTTTGGTTATTTTCTGTTTACTTTCATTTAAATTATTCTGTTTAAATAATAGTATTTTCATATTAAATTTCTCAAAAAAAATTCGAACTGTTCAATTATGAAAATGTTAAAGTTTTCTCTCAATTGGAAAAAGAGTCCCATGATGGTCTAATAAATTTGATCGTAGTTATCAATGAGTTAATTTTTAAACGAACAGAAAAATGTTAAACATTTGTCTAATAAATGCGTTGTCACGATTAATGATATTATTAGAAATACGTCTGTTAAAATGAATCTTGATTACCAAGCTGTGTGAAAAACACGGAAAGGATGTCATCTTTGCCCATCATCAAAAAATCGAATCTCTAAATAATTTTACGACACTTGTGAAACACATACAGGGTGATTGATAAATAACTCCCTATTGTAAAAGTCTTATATTTTTTTTTCTGAATATTATTTTTACGAAAAATGAATATAAAAAGAACAAACACAAAATGTAGTTTTATTTAAAATTCAAAATGTGAACCAGCATTCGTCTGTAAGTTCCTAAGTCTCTCGGGAATCAAATCGACTGATCTTTGTAGGAACTCCTGTGGGATGGCAGAAAGGTTTTCTTGTAATCGCACTTCAAGTTCTTATAAAGTCTTTGGTTTGGTGGAATAAACTTTCTCCTTCAACCAACCTCAAAGGAAAAAATCACAGGGTGTTAAATCAGAGCTTCTGGCCGGCCATTCATGAGGACCGCGACGACCTAACCATCTCCCAGAAAAATGCTTATTCAGCCATTGACGAACAATGATAGTAAAATGTGGAGGAGCACCATCTTGTATAAACGCTTGGTCATATTAATTTTAAATCTTAATATGAAAATAATCGATTTAATTTATGTTATAAATACCTTATAAGTAGAAAAAAATAATTCAATAATTCAATAGGGAGTTAATTATCAATCACCCTGTATATGATCAATGAACATTCGGAGAAAGTTGTAATTTATTTTTTTTCTATTTGTACTAGTTTTTTTTTAATAATTAACATTAATTTGAGTAATGTACCATGTATAAACTAAACATAATGTCTCTGCGTCATTTTATTGAGTAAAAGAATTCTTAAAACTTGTTATAAGTTATTTTTCCTAAAAGACAGAAGATGTTGATGAAATAGTTGAAATATGTCAATGAATTCGATATAGGACTTCTCTAAGAAGAATTAATTAATTTTGATTTTAAATTCTAATAAATTAGTGATTTTTTATTAAATGAAAATTTATTTTACAATAAACTTCGATTTGATTCATCATTTTGAGACTACAGTTTAATGAAATTAATGAATTTTTTGGTTGAATTAAATGAAATAATCTTTTTATTAATATGCAAAAATAATCAAAAGATTTTCTTTAAATTTGTCAAATTCTAAGTGTTATTAAAAGAAATTAATTTTAAAATAATTCAAAATTAAAAGTTATGATTTTCATGTAAACAAAAGTAATTACAGATCTCTCATTTGCACATAATAAATATTTTTCAAAAACCTTTTACTTATGATTTATAAACAAAAACAAATAGCCAAAAGCACTTTTATCAAAATCAATTAAAATTTTAATTATACATAATTAAAGTTAATTACTATTTTATTTTTGTAAAATTTTCAACTAATTGACAACCGCTTAGGATTCATTGTCACGAAGGATCAATTGAAGATTGGTTTTAATCCATCCGCGTAGAATGTATAACCCGTACTATTTTCATTATATATTAAGAAAAACCAATAATTAAGTTAAAGTATCTGAAGTAATTTTTGAATTTTTAATGACTTGACATAAGATGATTGATAGGAATATTAAATGAGACCTTTCTTTAGTTGTTTACTGAATGCAATCTTTAACAAATAAAACCTACTTAACCAATTTATTAGCAAAGTTGCTTTTTATAATTACGTAATTTATAAATGTTCAAAACACCGAATTAAGATTTACGTTCTGCTTCATAGATTGGCATAAGTCTAACAGAAACTCTATGATAAACAAAGAATTATTTGCTAATTGACCGTAGAAGATTATCTTTGAATTGTTAATGAAGCGTGAAAAAAAGAAAAGTATTATTATGCATAAAAGGAAATTTTCAAAAAAGACTATTATATTATGTTTCGCTTTTCATATATTCCATTGTGTAGAAAATTATTGAATGAAAGTATGATATATGAATAAATTTTCAGGTTGCTGTATTGTTAGACCCCCTAGAAGATCACGTTGATATTCTTAGAGCAAACAGAAGCAGAGAACGACGCTTTGTTTTTGATCATGTTTTCCACAATTCCTGTAGTCAAGTAATATTTCCTTTAATTACTTTGATTTGATCGACTTATTTAGTCATTGAAATATATATATATATATATATATTCTTAGTGTCAACTTATCAGCAATATAATAAGATTAAAATCAAAAAGATGATTTATTATTAATTATAAAATGTCTAAAGAGTTCTTGAAATTGAATTACTTTTATTTTTTAATTATGAAATTATTATTTATAATGCTATTATTGCTAATTTAAATTATAAAAAGAATGATATGAATAATGTTTGAAATGAAAAAATAAAAATAAAAATAATTGATTAATTTAAGGTTAGTGAATTTGTATAATTTTTTCTTAATGGATAATGTATTTATTTTAAGAGTAAATATTATATTGATTTTTAATATTGTAATATTTTTTTAAAGATTAAATAAAATAATTTTTAAAAACACATGCTTATATTAAAAGGAATTTAAATCAATTTAAAAATTGAAATCTAATTGACGGAAATTCCAACCGGTTAATATAGAGTTGAAATCAATAGTTGACAATAGAACTGAATTTGAGAATATTTGATTAAATTTCTTGAAATAAATAAATTTAAATGGAAAAAATGTAAAGATGTCAATAGCCAGTGATGTCATCGTGTCTTGCCACAGAATCTTAGATTCCTGGTGGAATGTCGTTAATTTATTTACATTAGTTAAAATTAGAAACAGAATTTTTGTAACTAATCAGATTGTTCAAATCGTGAAATTGAGTAGTAAAATAATATGCCAATAAAATTATAAAAATACGTTTATTCTAAATAAAAATATACACATGCCGCTAAATATAAACATAATAAATTATAATAATATTAAGTGATAAAAATAAATTCGTTTCATCATCAATCTTTTTAGCATTTCTTTGTCTTGTTATTGTTATTTCTTGCCATTAAAGGCAGGTTCTCTCTGCTCGATAGGACATATAGTTTTAACAACAGGAATTTATCGATTATCATAAAACCATAATGGTATAATATAATAATATTTAAATACTTTATATCTACAAAGACTTTTGTTACTGTGATAATAAAGAAGAATAATTTTTCATTTAAAAGTTGCGTTTTTTTATTCTATTATCAGTAATTAGATGAAAATGGTAAACCAAAATTCGAGTTTAACTGAAAGGTAACTTGTAAGCTTTAGGTCAAATAAAACCAGCAATTACAATATATTTGGTACCTATAGATGTTAACCATTAAAAATTAATGAAAATCTGTTTACTTTTTGTTTTATCAAGAAAAATTGTTGATATAATTAAAACCATTTAATTTTTTTTCGTTAGGAAGAAGTATTTAATCTATCAACATTACCGCTCATATCTCAAGTTCTTGAAGGTTACACTGCAACAGTATTTGCTTATGGAGCTACAGGTGAGAATATATAATTTTTTTCATAATAAATAGAATAGATTGCGATTGACGTAAATTCTTTATGAGATTTTCTTCTCTATGAAAATAATATATGAGTATTTTTCATATATTATTAAAAAGAGATTCCAGAATACAGGAAAATCTAATAAAATCAGAAACATTAGTCAAATCACTACATTAATCTGATTTATTCGAGGTGAACATTTTTACTTACTGTTAAATGTTTCTGCTTATTTTCATTCATCTAAACATTCAAATAAGTGTCTAGTCTGAAAGTGTCATAAAAATTATTATTTATATTTTGACCATAAACGCCGGATGGGATTATAAAGAAACTTATTAAGGTGGCACCCAAGACTGCAAAATCAGATTACATTGAGACTGAAGGTGGCGCCTGATTTTCTTAATTTCTTAATATAATTTAAAATTTTTGCAATTCTTTATCTCTCATCCTAACTTCGGAGCAGTTTTTTTATCTATAATTTTTAATATTTATTTCTATCTACTTGATTATAATTTAGAAAATGTTTGATAATTTAACGTGATATGATTAAATTTGTATGATGTAAATAATTTTTTTGTGCACATGATATGTCTAAAAAATAACCATTCAAAATTTTTAGTATAGATTTCAAGATTGGAAAATTATAAGAATAACCTCCTGCCTTTTGATTTCACCCTAATGAGACCAACATTGTCTGAATCAACTGGCTTATACCAGATTATTTATGAGATTTGTTGATAAGTTTTTTCTTCAATTTTTTTAGATAAGAAAAATTCATTTTCATTTACTGGATTTCCATCTATTTATAGTTTCTATATGATAAATTCTATATTTTCTGTTAGATTTACATCTAGACTTTAAGAAAAGTAGTATTATTGCAAGAAAAACTAAGCATAACCTGGGAATACTTGCGGAGTCAATCGCTTGTTTAATTATTATCTAGCTATATTTTTCTTTATTTATAATTTATTTTACTTTCTAAACATTTTGGATCGTTTTTTGACCGCTCTATATTCAATCAATTATAAATTTTGACTGAATCGGTCAAAAAATGAAATTATTTCGGGAATTTCATTTTATTATTTATTTTCATACTAATTTAGTTATTTAAGATACAAGCCCAAAAATCATAAAGGACGCACTCCTCAGTTAAGGGGCTTCTGCATTTGTGTTCCTATTTTAAAAAAATTAAAACAATGCAATAAGTATCTCTTTTGCTAATTGTTTACTAAATTTGTTTGACATTTTATTTGATAAAAAAATCTCTGATCATCAGCATATGTGCAGTTTTCATTTCCTTTCTATTCCCAGTTAAACTTTAAAAGTTGTGTTTTTATTTTTGAGAAATTTAGAACTCAAAATTGTGATTATCCAATTTTTTGAGTAATTTTCCGTACAGATTAGTGCCAATGAACCGGAAAGCAAGAATATTTTTTTAATGTTACAAATAAATGTATCCTTTCTCAGTGGATCGTCCCAACTTCTTTGTCAAATATAAATAGCACTGATGACTGAGGACATTATTAAATATAATATATAAAACCAATCAAAAGTAAAGTTGCCTTTGATAAGAATGAGTATTGATAAAATATATAACAATCAACTATACAATAAATGCTAAGCGTTAGTGAAATGCTTACACTGATATAATATTGTCATAGATACTGATATAAGTTATTTAAAGCTGACATATGTCTGAATATAATGGATTATTGTTTCTTGATATGGTATGATTGAAAATGATCAATTAGTTGACAGTTATTAAGCTAGGAATCTCACACACAGAAGAATGAATACTTATTTTAAGAATTATAACGTTATTATTATATTATATTAATGATTTCGATAGTTTTCTGTGGAATAAGATATTGTCTCCAAGAAAGATATTCATTAAAAGATAGGAAAATGTTTATTTTACTTTGAGTTCATAATGTAATGAAATATTTTTTGATGAACTAACATAAATGAGATTGATGCAAAAGCAAATCGCACCTTTGACCTTTCGTTGTAAACCCAGAACAATTTTATAAAAATATTTCATTACTTTGAGTCTTCGGATATTACAATATGTTAGAAAAGCGATTCATTATTTTGTCTAGAAGAGACGGTAAGGCCTCCGCTTTTGTCATTTTAAATCATGGGACATTTATTTCCAGTTTTTTTTCTTACTATCAATTTTCTTTAAACGACGAACTTCTTTTGTATGGTCAACATGCATTTCTTTCGTAGGTTTTACTTACTTGGTAGTTATTTTATTGTTGTTTTGCTATATAAAACATATTTGTCTTAAAAATTTTTTTGAATGGTTGATTGAATTCGGGATCTGTTCCTATATTGTTAATATTATTATTGTCATTTTTATGTTTATAAAATATTTTATTAACTAACAATTAATCAAAATAACAATTCATTATAGAATAAAGTTAATGAGATTTTGGATTTTCTTGTCCACCAAAAATATTTCTCAGTTCCAATTTTTACAACTATAATTAGATGTTTTGATAGTGTTTAAGAGGATTTTTAATGTTTCATTTTATTACAATTTCCTTTGTGTGAACTTTTATTTTACTATCTTATCATTTTTGTTTTATTATTTGTTTGCTTCAGGTACTGGTAAAACATATACAATGTTGGGGGTAAATGAACAACCAGGTATTATGTTTAAAGCTCTGGAGAGCGTATTCAAACAAATGCAGAACATGGAAGATGACTACTTATATCACATGTCAATTTCTTATTTAGAGGTTTACAATGAAATGATCAGGGATTTACTGGGAAGTAGTTCCGTTGTATTGGATTTAAGAGAAGACCAGAATGGTGTCCAGGTGTCTGGTCTTACTGAAATTGATGTTAAAACTACTAATGAGGTGACATTTTTAAAATGTTATTTTGATTAAATATCAATATTTTTATATATTATAGAAATTAGAGGCATTAAAAGCTTCTGATCTGTAAAAAAATGTTTAACAACTATAGTTTTACATATTACAAAATAGTTCTTATCATGATTTTTTATCGAATTATTATTATTATTATTATTATTATTATTATTATTATTATTATTAATATTATTATTAATATTAATATTAATATTATTATTATTATTATTATTATTAATTATTAATTATTATCAATTTATCGTTATGATTATTGATAATATTTTAAAATAATTTATAATGGTAAATCATTAATTTCAGTGTAAAATAAACTATACAGTTATTGTTCAAATCTATAGTCAATGCAGATCACTTATTGATCAAAAATTATACTTGAATTATTATAGTTTTAAGTATTTTCTACTGGTAATTTAATGTCATTATCTTTCAATTTAATATAATCTTTTCACTGATTTGATTTTTTTAAAAATTATGAGTACTACGCAAAGTGATGCTGAGATTTATAACTGAAATCAAAAAGCAGATTTATTAAAGGTTTATCAATGTACATTGCTGAAAAATTGTGTTCATTATATAGAAATTGTTTTCTTTTTCATTAATCGATTTTATAACTCTTACTTTTCCCTTTCGCCTATTTTTCTTTCTAATTATACTTATTTTCTCCTTTTTAAAATGTGACCGAGAAAGAAATCAGATTTTCATTTACTTACTTTTTTGATTGGGTTTGACTTAGTTGAAAATTAGCCCCAAAATATTCCTAAAGTGATTTTTTGTTTTTACTGATATCTTAAAGGTTGGATCTTTGGTTTCCAAGGTTTGGTAAGCATTGTTTCTTTAAATATAAGTGGTCTATAAAATGAGCAACTCTTCAAAAAAAAGAAGACCAATTAAAGGCAATTATTGAAAATGACAGACTTATTACAGTTTGGGAGATCACAAAGAAGTTGGGTTTGTCGAAAACAAATATTGATGATCATTTAAGAAAATTTTGATATTCAATAAAGCTTGATATTTAGGGTTCAACATAAACTGAATAAAATTTAACTCAACTATTTCATATTTGTGACATACTCCTCAAACAAAATCAAAACAATCCATTTTTGAAAAACTTGATAACCGGTGATGTAAAATGAATTTTCAACAAGAACCTCCCAAAAAACCATGGTCAAAATCCGGTGAGAACAGTCAAAGAATTTTGTAAAGAGAGAAACTGGTAGTAATCTGTTAGTGAAATGTCATGACTATATGATTGATGTGACAGCACATCGTAATCAAATTCGACTAATTTCTCATGAGTGACCAAAGGAGTGTGGGACTTGTATGTTGAAATGAACCCAACACGTTTATATATTCCTCAATTCATTTTTATCTTCAAAATTTGTTTAATCTTCCAAACACAAATAACTTTGTAGGCAGCCTATTTTATATCTATATTATATCTACATTAAAGATATTATCTATCACTGTTTACTTGAAAAAATAAATTCAATATTTCCAAAGATACCATGAAGGATGGAATTTAAACCAAGAGAATGTTCACTGTTTTTTTTTTCAATTAATTTTTAATTTATGTAAATTATTTTCAAACAATGACTTACCATTTTACAGGTTATGGAATTACTTAATCGAGGAAATGCTATGAGAACAGTTGAAGCCACGGGTGCTAATAAGCACAGCAGTCGGTCACATGCAGTCCTTCAAGTTAATGTTATCTCTCGGCCCAGAATTCGAAATACCCAAGAACAGATGCTGAAAGGAAAACTATTTCTAATCGATTTAGCTGGTTCAGAAAGGGCATCCAATACTCTTAATCGAGGTAAGCGAATGACTGAAGGAGCCCATATAAATCGGTCCCTTTTGGCTCTTGGGAACTGTATCAATGCTCTCTGTTAGTTTTAACATCTGTTTTTCTTAAGAGTGATAAATGTCTAATTAGCTGACTCCAACACTAAACGATACGTCAATTATCGCGACAGTAAATTAACCCGGTTACTTAAGGATGCTCTTGGTGGTAATTGTAGAACGGTTATGATAGCTCATATTGGACCAAGTGCGCTTCATTTTGAGGATAGCCGAAATACTCTAGTTTATGCAGATCGAGCAAAACATATCAGAACTAAGGTAAATAAAATATAAAATCTGAATAATTTTTAAAATAGCATAGTATATAAAAAAACTTTATCAATTGTTAACTATATTTCTGTCAAAGTATTTTCATTATCGTACATTTCTTTTCTTTAAATTTTTGATTTTGCTTTGTTTGTCAGACCTTTTCAATCTTTGGAAATAACGATTTAACCTATTCAATTAAGTTATACTGAATAACTTACATAAAACCCTTAAGTATTTTAACAATAATAATTATTATTTTATATATCTTTATATATATTATATTATTATTCTGAAATAATTTTAAGACTTTCAAATGATACTTTATTATTTAAATTCTTCCAAAGAATCAGAACAATCAAGAAGTTTTTGTATGGTTATCAAAGACTTATGTGATCTGATGTCATGATGAATTACAAAGGCTTTTTTGTTTGATCAGTTCTGGTCAATTTTCTTCGATTTGTATTTCTAAACTTGCATATATTTAGGAACTTTAAATTTATTTCTATAAAGTTTGGAGGCATAAATCACCTAGGAACTGATTTTTCAAAATAAATATTGCCTTTAAACAATAAAGAAAACTGACAAGGGCACAAAAATAATCGAATTTTTAAGTGTTTGAAATTCGAAACAAATTAATAAATAAATGTGAAAATTATAAGTTAGTCATTGTTTTATAAAGCTCAACACCATTTTAAAATCATTTTAAAATCTTAGTCTAAATTCGAAATACAGTGAAACCTGTTAATTTAGGCACCTCTGAATTTTGTTAATAAAAATTAAATATTGACTTGTTTTCATGAACCCTCTATTTTTGGCAAAATGCTCGGTCTCAGTGGTGACTAACATAGACGTTTCACTGTAATTCATTTTGTGAAACAATATAATAATAATAATAATAATAATAATAATAATAATAATAATAATAATAATAATAATAATAATAATAATAA
>JBBMKC010068890.1:0-17384 GCA_037834085.1 Bipalium vagum | reverse complement strand
ATTAATATTATTATAATAATAATAATTATTATTATGTAAAAATAATAAAAAATAGAATAGACGAATAATCAAGAGATAACGGGACAAGGCAATTGAAAACTTTATTAAAGTGGACAACATGTTGCCTCACCTTTCTGATCTAACTCATTAAAATTCCCCAAGACCTCATATGTTTTGGGCAATTATCACAAACCAGCAGACCAACCCCTTAACAATCACAAAACCAAAACCCCTTAACCTGGAGATATATGAATTCCCATTTGTGCCAATAGAAACTCTGTAAGGTGGCCAGTCGTTCGGCCTCGAAGTCAGCCAACTCCAGGCGCTGCTTGTTCTGCATGGTTCGCTTGCACAGGTAAACGGCATATTCGATATTGTCCACCTCACAGCATTTGCTGGGATAGAGACAAGGAGTCTGGAATCTGTAGAGGGCGTGAGCATCGTTTTTCACCTGCAACGCATGATCAGCAATGGGAAACAGGTATCCCATAGAGGAAATCATTGACCCAACGTGAGTGGCTTCGAGAACGTCCTCGGCTCCCAGATGCTTGATGATCCAGGCCACGAGATCGGCACCGGTGAAAACACTGGGCACCGTAGACATGAGACTTTTCACTGTTCGGATCGGAACCCCGGTGTCGTCGTTCTGCATTCGATCCACAATGACCTCTATTTTACGCCAGATGAAATCGTTGACGGAGTGATTGGCGTCTGGAAATGGGGAAAGATGTTACTTTGATTTTTTATTGAAAAATGGTCAAATATCAAAAGTCAATGGAGGACAGACAATGATCCCCGACATATTTATCATGAAATCAATAAAGCGGAACTCTGACAGAGAAACACGAGGAATGAAAATAAAAAAATCCTTTTAAAAACGACCTTGATCTGAAATCTGATCGATAATGTTTTTGGATCTTTTACCTTTTTTCCTCATCTGGGGAAAAAGGAAGAGAATTTTATTGAGTGGTTACAGAAAAATCTCGAACTAATCCGTTGATTACAACAACTGTTACAACATATGTAATTGTTAATTACCTTGTTCCAGAGGTAATGCTTACCATGTAAATGCTGTGCCAAGCCAATTATAAGAAATATATATTAACATACGTACAGGTTCTGTTTTCGTGAGATATCGATTTCATATAAGTATTGGTTTGAGGTTGCTAAGTTGATGTTCATAGAAAAGTTTTGATGACTTAAGAAAATGTTGTGATAATTATTACACAGGAAATCCTTTTAAACGAGGCGGTCAAGGAATTAAATCATAACGAAATCTGGGTACTTGAAATTGCAACTACCAGTCTTGAACCATCAAAAATATACCTAGAGGTAGTTGAAAACAGAAAAGCAGGCACTATACTACCAATAGTTAAATATGTATGCCGCGGAGGTTCAATTATTACAGATGATCAATGGAAAGTTTATAATGATATTGAAAAAGTTGGATTTCGTCATTTGAAAGTCAACCTTTCAATTTATTGTGCAGACCCTAAAACATATGCAAATACACAAACAATAGATTATTAATTTATTATTATCATTAATTAATTATTTTTTTATTGGGGAAAAATCCAGAAAAGATTTTCATTGGGGAGAAAAAAACGGAAAGATAATTGTTGGGCGGAAAAAGGTAAAAGATCCATGTTTTTAAATAACAAATAATCATGCATAATTAATATTAATCAATAATAATTAACAAAATAATCAATAATTAAATAATCAAAAAAAATAAAAACGATTATATTATTTAATTAAAATTTTTTAAAGAGATAAATATTTATTGGCTTCGATTTAAACAAAGAATTATCAGAGAAAAAAAGTTTTACCGAAAAAAAAATCATTTGCTTTATTATTTTATTACTTTTCAATCAACATTTGACACAAATATAATGAAAACTTGTTAATAATAATAATTAATCCATAGTGAAATAATCAATTTTTTGTTATGATTAATTAACAATATAATCAATATACGATATATTATTAGCGTAATTAATAATTAATTAAGCAATAAAAAAAGCAATCAATTTCAAAAAAATTTAGATTAATAGATAAGATAAAGAATAGATCGATTTTTGGTCACAGATTTTAAAGCAAAATTTTCAAAGAAAAAAGTCACCATTTTAAATTTATAACGGAAGCAAAAATAGTTTTTAAAACGTTTCCCCAGATATCAAAAACCGAAAATCATCACATCATTAAACAGAGGACAATTGAACATAAACATGAACCCTGGGATAATTACCATGAAGCTAAAAAACGAACTCTGACACTGAAGCAAAAGGAATGGTTATTAAAACAAATATTTTGTGCATAAAAGACCTCGAGATGAAGAGTCTGATGGACAATGAATCAATACTGAGAGATTATTTTCCAGTAATAAATAATTACTTCGAATAATCAATAATAATTTCGAAATTGATAATTGATCAATCAATAAAATCGATAAGATTAAAAAAATCAATTTGATACTTTAAGAAAAGCTGTTTGAATAGGGGAAGAATTTTTGTCTAAAATCTACTAACAGATTTTACAGGGAGAAAAGACCATTTTAAATCTTTTTTGCGGCAAAAAATATTAATCTTTATTATCATTTTGTTTACTTTTTATTGCATAAATAAAATAACAGATCAAACATTTTCCATCAAAGCTGAGACGTCGAATTGAGATAAACTCGATAGAAAATCAATACTGACAAAAATAATCAATATTTTAGAAATAGAGCATAACCAATAGCGAATGTTTTGATAATCCTTTGAAATAGTTCGTACGCGGGAAAGGCAGATGAAATAGTGACAATGACGAAGACAGATTTTATTTCGGCGAGAGAAAGACTAAACCTTTATGTTATAAAATTCAAAACCATCCTTGACCAATTCATTCAAAACTCACATTCGGCCAGCCTGGCCTTGCCTCGTATGGCATTGTTTCCGTTTTCAATCACCAAGTTGCATTTGGACGATGTTTTTTCAGAAACCGTTGAACTTTTTGAGCCCTGTGACAATATTTTCTGATTGCCCACCGCCAGATGGACATTGTTGCCGAAAGCATTGTTTTTCGACGAAGACATGCCGCTGGCTGGAGATGACAAATTGGCAGAAAACGTAACGTGCGGGCTTCGACTGAACTTGTTTGTCATCGTTTTCAACTCATTTACCATTCTACATGATAACAGCGACAAATCCCAACAATTCAACTCTTTTCAAATTGCTTTTGTAGCTAAAAGTCGTAGCACAGAATTAGAAAGTTAGCAATGTTTATTTAAAACTGCAAGTTGAAATAAATAAATATTTGACGCGTTTAAACAAAAGCAAAAGTCAGCCAATTTTTATTACAACAAAACAATTTAATAAAACAGCAATTTTTAAAAATATATTATAAGTAACAAAAATACGTTTTAAAGAACAAAATATTACAATTTGATCATTAAAATGATTCAAAAAAATTAAATCAAAAAGATCATTCGCAAAAAAAAGAATTGTGTAAATTAATTTGAAAACTTTTCAATACTTTTGATTCAAGTGTGTCAACATATAAATATACGAACACAAGTCAGTCAGGTTATTGTTGACCTGTTGCAGATTGTAACTAAATTTCCGGCAAATTTTAACCGATTTGAGTTTAACTGGTCAAGTTTTAATGTTTAATTAACACTCTCATAATAAACTACAATTGTAAAACGAAAATCGAGACGCAACACCTTCTGTTGTAAATAAAAGTAACCCTAAAAATAAGAAAAAATGATAAGTGTGATGTCAAAAAAGGAATAAAGACGAGAAAGTAAACCTAATATAGAAAAAGGGTAATCAAAGAATAGCACGAAAATGAAAATCAGAAAAGATAATATAAAGTAGGATCAAATGATGTGTTAAAGGAAAGTAAGAGAGTATAAAGAAATTCGAATTTAAAAAATTATAAAAAGCATGATAGAGAAAAAGTAAAGAAAGTTCCAGTGCAGGTCTTAAGTAGGTCTTCGCAAACAAATTTTCGTTTATTAATTTAGTATATTTTATTAAACAAGGTTGATCTATTAAGTTCTCATTGACAACTGTATTTTAGATCTAGTTAATATACACCTTTTAAAACTATTGGCGCAACTATTTCCCCGTAGCACAGCTAACCAGCTTGAGGTTGCTATGGGCTAGTCAAACTCGTAAAACAAAACAACAAAACGGCTTACAAATTTTATTAATTGAATTAAGGGTAAGACACTTTAATTATCATAAAACACTTAACTGATTCGCAAGCAGTCAGACACTCACTCAACCAAATCCTCAATCACTCAAACTTCCAATCACTAAACAATCCTAACTCATAATGTTGTGTCAGTAAAACACTGGTCACCAAAAAAAATTACCAAAATAAAACATTACTGTTTATCCTTGGTAATTTTCCTGGCGAAAAATATGATTTTACGCTGGATTTTATAATAGTTTTGATTGTAATTTGAAGTCTCTGACTGGACAGTTGAACTGTTAATCCTGACGTACTTTCTTTAAATTAAAAAATAGATTTAATTTCTCAAACTTTTTCTCTCATACCCAAAATGTGAGGTCTGATATTGCAATAAATTGTGATTTATTGAAAGAAAAGGAAATGAATTAAAAGAAGTCGAAGCTCCATTGAAATTGACATGAATTGTAAAAATCGGTGGAAAACGCAACATGGCATTATAAGACATAAATTGGCAGGATAAAGTTCTTATGTTCACAAAGATACAGTGAATACATGGAGAAAAAATATTGTTCTCAGTATATTGTGTGAACACCATTCATCTGATATTTTTAATTTTGATGAATCTGGCCTTTTTGGTATTTGACTCTGGGTTGAACATTGGACTTGAAAGGTGTAAAGGTTCATGATGGTACAAATTCAAAAGAATACAAAAGCAGCTCTCACTAATGTTTCTTTGATAGGAGAAAAGTTGAATTGGAAAAGCTCTTGGATGAAATCTTCAATTTAACAAGATATTTGAATAATTTAGATTTACTATTTGGCTGGAAAAATAAAATTTCTCTCATTTTGGACAGATGAACGTGTCACCCGAATATAGACAATCTTCAAAATATTAAATTGTATTTTTGCTTCCAAATACAACATCGGGAAATCAGCCAATATAAACAGGAGTTATTCATTCTAAAAAATGCACATATAAGAAAAAGCTACTTCAGCGACTTTTAGCATTTTATGAAACCGATATTGACTTTAATTTTAATGTGCTTCATTTAAAGAATCTTTTAAAATATTCATGGAATATTTTATCGACAGGAATAATTATAAAGTCCTTTTCCCATGTTGGTTTTAAAAATCTAGAGAAAGTAGAGGAAAGGGAAACATTTCCAACCAATGAAGTCGATGATCTTTTTAATCAATTGAATGAGTTCAAATAATTATATATTTATTGTAGTTGATGAGGATTTGAAAACAAGTACTGAACTCTCAATTTCGAATTTGTTTTCCAGTAATCCAAGTGAGGAAGAAGAAAAATTGGAGAATGAAAATGATAAATAAAACCAGGTAGTTAAGAAGCCAATAAACAAAGAAGCTTTAGAAGCTTTAGATATCATTCAAAAAATTTACAATTTATAATGATTTTAATTGATTAATGAAATTGATTCTGAGAGATCTTGGATATGGCAAATGATGTAAATGAAAAAAATCGATTAAGAAGACCAGAGAAACATCTATGCTGTCATTTATTAAAACAATTTAATTCAAATTTAGGATTTGTTCATTTTCAAAATTAAATTCGTCTAATCAGAATTTTTTTAGGTTCCCGAGGAAATCGGATTGGGCGAACTCTACTGCAATTCCAAAAATAAATATTAACATTTATCGAATTACAATTCACAGATTTAATTTTTTGTCATCACAAATCCGAAAATATGCTTGTGGAGTCGTAATTATTTAGGTTTCAGACTATCTTGGAGTCCTCTTGATATACAGCTGTTCATTAGGCATATACCAAGATATTATATTTCTTTGGTGGTGACCTGAAACTATATTAATTAGGTTATTGTTATTTATTTATTGCTTGAATTAAGGCCTTAACAAAAACCCCAGTACTAGCTTTTCCAGATATTAAAAAGCAATTTATATTAGATACTGATCACAATTTGGGCGAATAACCGTAATGTCTTTGTAAATGATCATTAAATCCCGATTCATCCAAAACCACTAATTGATCTGATGGGATTCGACCTACGGCTGCCGCATAGATGGTTATTGCTTTAACAGCTTCAAAATTTCTATCTTCAGGATTTTTGGTCAATCGTTTTCTTGTAAATCTTAATTTCTTAAGTTTTCGGGGCACAGGTGGTTGCGACAATCGAACTTCGCAATGTTCAAATACCTTAACAGACATATCTTTTTGTATTAACATACAACCTTTCACTGCAATAGTAAAAAGGTGCTGCTCTATAGTATTGAGACTGTTATTTAATAAAACTTATTAAATTGAATAAGCCCCTAAGTAAGGTTTTTTAATTAAAATAATTTATCAGCGAGGCAGGAGTTCTCGTTCGGGTCAAAAGTATTGATTGTTGAAAATTTTATGTGGATAGAATGTGAATAAAATATATTTAATCTCAGAAATAAAATGTATCGATCATATTCAGAAAAATATTGGTTACCAATCAATAATTGTTGTTATTTGAAACAAATGCAAAAAATTTTTATTTATTTATTATTATTTGATTATCAATTTAATTTTGCCTTTTTCAGAATAAAAAAAAGAATATCAATATTAAGTCTGTCGAAAAGTGTGACTTGTTCAATCTTACAGAAGTCAAAGGAGACTTGGAAACGGTAAAAGTATACGAGAGACATTTATTTGAAACCCTTGCAAGTAATATAGGTGAACTACAAACAGTCTGTGCAGAGAAATTAGGCTAAGTGATTTTCAGTTCACAGTGTTGACATGGTGAACGTCTTTCTTAAAGCATATCGATGTCACGAATGAACCTTCCAGCGGCGTTGTTATAAACCTGACAAAGATTTCCATTTGTGAATATAAACGAAACACATTGGGGATTTTGATGGCAGTGGACAGCACAAGAAATTGAAGACTTCAAAGTCAACGTTTCAAAAATTTCGACATTCTTATCAGGACCATAGGCTCCGTATTGGCTATCTGAAATTGTGAGGCTTACTTTTAATTTGTCAATTCTAAGTCCTTACAAACTGCCGATGATGTCTTCACAAAATCGTGACCATAAACCTCAATTTCACACAAATTTATGGCGTCATCCTCAAAGGCCTTGGACAGGACGATCGTCTGGGCTACCTGAGTTCATAAATAAAATAAAATAAAAAACAATCGAAAGTTTATGCCAGTCGATTGAAGGGGATCGTAATCACGTTACTGGTTTTCGGAGGAGGGCCGTAATAATAATTAGTCTTGTAGAATATTTGAGTCGATGAGGAAAAGTTCAGCTCTCTCCCAAAGGTAGCATAAAATGTTAGGTTACTTGTCCTGATCACTTAAGAAAAAGATTAAAGTAACAAATTAAATTTCCACTTGACGTAGTCTCTCCTTCCGAGACCAATAAAGTAGTACATAAATTATAAATTAAAAAACAAAGCTAATTTTGCTCAGATATATTCTTTGTGGTCGTCACGTTGGTCTTTGTAGCACAATTGATCCGATAAAGACTACGATGATTCAGACAAGGCATTCGTTGCTGTCTTTGTCTGATTCAAAATCTTAACAGGGATGACTTTGTCTTACCAAATAGAGTCGTGCTGAAAACCAAGTATATAAAAACCAGTCGTTCTCAGATCAATTCGCTCAGTAATACCATTGAAATCAGTGGCTCACAAAATTTTGTCGATAAAAGCTTCGAGGTTATGATGAGTTCTTTGTTCCTACCGATTTTCATCTATTCCCTTCAATGGTACATGTTCTTGCTGAGCAGCACTTCAAATCGTACGAAGATGTCAAAAATGGGTCTCTGTATGGATCGCTTCGAAACCAGAAGTTCTTTTGAAGTGACATCGATAAATTGACTGAAAGATAGAAGAAGTGTGTGAATAATAAAGGCCATTATTTTGAATAAATCATTTTTTATTTTTGTTTCGAAATTACCATGCTTCCGTTATTAAGCAAATCCGCATTATTGATTTGTACTCATAATAATAAGTAAGTCATGCTACTACGGTTTTATTGTTGCTTGTGAATGAGAGAAAGTGTTTGTGAGGTTTGAAAGGTCCACCGACCTGATAGTACTGAAACCCAAGGGGAACCTCAACATATTTGACAGGTTTAATTAATTAAAAATAAAATAAAGTGTTTCACCGTTAAAACTTACTGCAACAGTCCGTTCTGTTGTACAATATGATTTTACTGATAACGGCAATTGTGTCCAGAACCACCAACCACCATTTTTCTGAATCCTGAAACAAACTGTGATAGCAAGATACTGAAGAGTGAGGCCGAGATAACAATCAAGGGAAATTTCAATGTCTTACGGTCATATATCTCTCCGTTAGTGTTGCCATCCACAGCGTACGTATGGTTATAAGGCCCCATGATATTTGCAGCGTTTGTCATCTTCCTTCGCGATATCAGCATGTCTAAATGGCACCGATGTCGTTCTGAGATTTAATAATAATAACTGACCATACCCGTGATTGAGAGGCCTCGTTTGACCAAGACTAACAAGAAAAAAAAGTTCATCTCTTCAGAAAAATCCAATTTGAAGTTATGTAATCTTTTGAGAACGTTGATACTTATATATTTTCTTTATCAAGAGGGTTGGAGAGTTTTGATTGGCTGAGCAAAACCAATTCTCATTGGTTATTTAATTGAGGAAAATCATTATTATCCAACCATGTTCTCAATAACTGGATAAAACACTTGAGAAAATAATAACGCCAAAGATCGGATTTTGCAGGGTATGCAAAACCCCTAAAGACCTCTAAGTGAATCGCGCTTGGTAGAATTCCATAAGTTTACTGTTGAAGAAAGTGGACACTTTCACTTTAAGACCTGCTTCATTTTTCAGTGATGTTTTCTTTATGATATTATTGTGATGGAAAAACAAATAAAAATCAGTTGGCGAGAGATCTGATGAATATGGTGGATGCCGCATGATCTCCAACCAAGTTGTATTGTCTTGTTAATAGTTTGTTTTGTCACATGCGGTTTGGCATTATCCTGAAGAAAAAGAACCTTCTTTCTGTTAACAAATTCAGGTTTTTTCGGAACAATGTTTTATGGAGAGATGATCGCGGAGGGATCACAGCGCACCACAGTGGAGATTAACAATCATTTCTATGGGCGGTTTGTCTGGAATCTGAATCATAAATCTTCATTGTTTTGAAATGATATTCGACCAGGTTTTGATAGATCTGATAGGCTTACATCACCATTTCTGAATCGACTGAACCATACCTTTACTGTTACATTTATCAATATTCATTGACGATTAATATTTTAACATAATTTTATCAATATTCACAAATAATTGATAATTTGAACGTTTTCGACAACTTTATTCATTGATATCGATCAATCTTTGATTATTTAACATTTATTTGATTGATGCGAACTATTGATTTGTAAATTTATTGACTATTTTGAGTCTTTGTTTGTGTCATTGTCATTGATCTCAACTTTGATTCGTGTGGAACTGATTTTGACTTGACTATCGATTTACTTTTGTGCTGCTAAAACAACAAAGCGTTTTGTGATTATTGTGATTAAATACCAAGACGAGCTCATTAATCATATAAGCCCGAGTAGTCAGTAAAATCTCGAGCTAAAGGTTACACAGCTTATATGACATCAACGTAACACAACGAATGAAAATGGGGTCAAAAACGTCTTCAGACCAAAATTTCTTAATTTGTCTTTTCGTTTTTTATTCGCTAATTAATTTCAGAACAACAGCGTAATTATTATTTATTATCTTATTTTTTGAAATAAATTTCGCTCCTTTTTTCCAAATCTTTTAACTGTTCCCTTGATGCAATCGAATAAAGGTCTGATAAAAAAAACGAGTTTTAATTATAAATGACCTCTACAGAACCACAATGGAAGAACTTGAAACCATTTTACATTGTATTTATGCAGAACAGACCAAATGTCAATCAAGTTTTAATTTCTTCTCTTTTCACAATGGTCTCACACAATAACAAACGTTCTCCCGTTTTGCAAGTTCTCTTCATCAGGCAGTTCTGAGTAACAGGGGTTGATGGAGAGATAAACATTTTGTCAGAGTATATTCTTACAGGAACAATGATGAATTCCCCCACTGCAGCCGTTGCATTTCAATGGGCTCTTGACAATCGAAGGCGGGGTAGAGAGTCATAAAAATGAACAATACAATGAAAATGTTTTTAAGAACATACTGCATCTATTTTCAAGTTTCATTTTAATTTTGCAAAAGTTCTTTCTGTGCTTCTTTTCCTTTTTTATCCTTCTCTGAAAGGGCTGAATTAAAACTTTCCTTTGAAAACGCTGAAAAGTTAACGGAAACAGAAATATTTTAATAAACCAACCAGTGAAGGCATTGTGGCTCAGACAAAAGTAAGAATTCTCATGGAAGGCAGCCGTGAAACGTCGATTGGTAGCAGCAAAAGCATCGTTAGTCTCCGAATTTTAAGATAAAAGTTAGGAAAGTCGAGGTCTTTGCGAAAAGAGAAAATTGGAGAAGAAGAACAAGTTGGGTGTTATCTACAAGATCAGTAAAGCTTTTCCTTTAGAATATCCATATTTCGAACCTGCTCCGCATTCTGGTGCATTTCACTTTGGATTTCGCTATATAATGCGGCCCCTTGTTATTTAATTATAATTATTACGTTGCATCAAAGGTTTCCGTGATTCCGATAGTTTAATTTTCTTTTATCAAAATAAATGTTTTATTTAATAATAATTCTCAAAATATTGATTTAATCATTGATTTTCATTACCAAATGAAATTTGTCAGTTTTGTTTAAATAAACATATCAGTGCATTTATTTGAATTTATATTTACACTGAAGGGAAAGATATCGTAGGAGAAGATATCGTACTGTAAAGCATATTCTCGGATTGGTTCACAAAGTTTCAAAGCAGAAATATTAGTCTCGAAGATAAGCCCTGCCAAAAATGACTTTCTGTAATAAATGAAGAGGTTCTACAAGAAGCATTAATAGATCACTCACATGATTCTACACGCGTTTTATATACGATTATTTTACTATCGAAATACGACATTAATTGACATCTAAGAAAACTTGTGAAATAAAAGCGACCCATATTAGATCCGCATGAAGTATTGGAACGTCAGGCTCAAATGCGCTAGGAAGAGAAAAGCAAATATCGTATGTCAGTTACTGCCACGTTATCGACAGTTTCAGAATTCAAAAACTCAAGATTTTGTAACATTTTTTGATGAAGAAAATATGTAATATGTGTCCTCTTCTAATCCGTTATTTAAAAAAATTAATTATTTAAAACTTTTATTTAAATTATTTAATTTTTTAAAATCGATTTAAATTTATTGAAATTATTAAAAAACTTATTTTACATTAAGGATTAAATTTTAATATATTACTTTAAAATTATTTTAAAAATATTTATTATTTAATATTAATTAAAATTTAATCCTTACATCGTATGTTATATGATCAACCTCCTGTACCCAGAGTCTAAAAATGTCGAATTTGGAAAAGGGTAATGGGCAGTGTTAGGTGAAAGTAATTTTTAGTTTTTGATCGTTTGACATATTTTACATCATTTTTCATTGTTTTTTTTATTGGAATGGAATTATGTTTTGCAATTGGGAGATTTGATAAATTTTGATTGTCTTTAAAGATTTCTACTAATTCATTATAGTTTTTTAATCTTTTATCAGAATGAGTGCCAAGCTCAGTCCAGTGGTGCTCAGAATTTATTTTATTAAGAGGGCTTTAGAATTTTAAATGTAATTCTCCTTGATATTTTCCTTTTGTAAATTCATTTAAATATTTTTTATTTGTAATACTTGATTGGATGTCACCATCTGTTTTATAAAAAAATTGGATATTTTCTTTTTTGTTCATTAGTCCTTTTCTTAGTAGTAATTGTACTTCTCAAAGTATTATTCTTAAAATGTGAGTTTGTATTTAAATGCTCACTCTTATTATATTTTGAAATACTTTTATTACAAGCCTCAAAAAAATATTTTTCATCCATCTTTAAAAAAATAAATGATAGATTCATGCTCGATGTGTTACAATCATAAATCAATAAATTCATAAAATTGAAAATTTATAAAAAAAATTGAAAAAAATTGACTTTTTGCAAAATTAATAATGAATAAAAAATCAATAATCAAAGAGAAAAATGAAAATTTAAAAAATAATCTGATAGTAGTGGGAACAGTAAAGACTTTCTTTTCTTTGATTTTAATATTGATTAAAATAGATCAAACACACAATATGCAGAACAAAGTTTAAAAAGCGATCTTTTCTTAAAAACCTTGTGAGTAAAAGTATTGTGCACTCATATCTGGTCCACTTCCCCAACTTCTGGTATCGCTTTGGTAGAGAGCTATCGGCATACATTGACAAAACACAATTGGGTTTCATGGGATTAATGACCTGCAGTACAGTGTTTGAAAGCATCTAATCGATAATTTAAATGAAAAGTGCATAAATCGACAAACTTCATTCCACACTCCACTTCCAATCTGGTACCAAACTCGAGATAGCATCCTGTCGTCATCATTGTTATAAATGTTCAATGTTGTCTTATTTTAAAGTTTTAAAATCTTCGGCTTCTCCTTTTCATGTCCATAGACATATTTTACTGTCTCCTTACAATACCAATCATCCAACCATGACTTTGTGAACATCAAACACTCTTCTCCTCAAAAATAATTACTGGGAACCACAGACTTCATTTCACTACCATCCGCTTGTGACAAATAAAAATTCGAACATTAATTAATATTAAATTATTTTCTTCTACGATTTTTTTTATTTCGGCCCGTTTCCAATCGGCCCTTACCTTTAAGAGGTGGTACACCGGATATCGAACAAGTATTCTGAAACCTCACCAAAATCAATGAGGAGTGTAATTAGCAAAACAAGCAGAAAAGAAACGGTACTTCTCAGTCACTTAATAAACACTTTTAACATCAGCCGTCTTTCATCTCATCCTGAACGCTCTGCAATTTGCAACGGTGAGCTTTATGGAATGCAATAACCCTCGAGGTAGTCTCTGTTCTCAGCGCTGCAACAACAAAACAAATAGGTCGCTCCCTGTCGTCTATTTCCAGATAAAAAGAATATTTATTTATTATCTATTTCCGTCCGACTGGGCTCAAGTTAATAAATTTCAGATACTTTTAGCTAGAGAAGGGCTTAGTATTTCTCTTCTTTGATTTGAGTTATTTTTACCAACGTTCTTCTAACCACGTGCAAAAGATTCTTTCCTCCGTTTCAGCCCAGCAGTTGCGATAATATAATGAAGTGAAAACTGGTCGCTTTATGTACTGAACGTTGCACCTGTTTCTCCGAAGATGTATTGTTTCCCGATCGAGAGGCGGGAGGGCGCACGAGGAAGAAGCTCCACCTCTCGGAATTGTTAACTTTCTCCTTGCCAAGTGAGATTAAATAATGAAACTGCAAACAATGCATATTAGCAAAGCTTCTTTCTGTTTCCATTCCGGGGCCTTCCTTTGTGCCTTCACTGAAACCAAGCTTTGAAAAAAATTCCTTTCTCGTCCTAAAAAAACTTTAATGCTTTTAATAAGAAATTAAGTGAATGGTTTTATTGCTTTGGAAAGAGGCCGCAGTGATTACAGAAGGAATACTGATCACGCAGCTCCAAACGTTGGTTTGAAAAGAAGTAAAATTTATGGGGATTCTTCTCTTTCTTTTTCATTTTATAACTTGCAATGCTAAATAGAAAAATTAAAAAGAATATTCTCTCAAGGTTTGCGGGCGTTTTATAAATATATTTACATCGCTGAAACAGTTACATGGTTTCATTGTGACATTACCTGGAACATGATATAAATATCCATAACGAGTCTTTAAAGGGAACCGAGTTTTATTTAAAACCAAATCCGATTTTTGTAAATTGTGTAATGATAATATCGAAACGTTGTGAAGTGAAATCTCCAAAAGGAAACAGTTTATCAAACATTTTAGGATTCAGTACTGGAAATACGAAAAATATGTAAACTCAAAACGATTGGTCCATCGAAAAGAAGTTATCGAAAATTGATATTGATCAATTGCATTCATTAAAATAAATGTCGAACATTAATCAATTAATTTGAATGTGTTAATGTAACAATTAATTCATTCCAGGAGAGATTTTATTTCTCTCATAACAGAAATTTTCTCAGCACCTCCCCGATATTATTAAGTAATAATTTATCAATACTCCAAAACAACTGCGAAAACAAATTGGTGGGAACATTGAAAATCAATTAAGGGAGGGAACCGTGAAATTCTGTTACTAGATATGTATATATATTCTAACAAATGAAGTCTCCCATATTGTCCTGGAAGTTCTTAAGCTTGTCTTCATACGTTATGTTACAGCCAAAACGAATAGGAAGCTTGCCTTAGCCATTCCCGACTCAGGGAGAAATGCTGGAAATGTAGCAAGAAGAATGGGAGTGACAGTTTCAACAACACTGGAGAAGACGACTTCGCTTCGTCTTCCTGGTAGAATTTTCAATAAATAATAGGATAAATGGAAAAGGATATTGTTTGCGAGTTTTATAAATATATTTACGTTACTGAAAGGGTTCCATGGTTACATTTTGACATTACCTGGAACATGATAAAAATGAAATTGGATTCATCACTACCTTGATAAAACTTTGCACAGTACAAGATCGCGGATCGGGAGGTGAGATCGCATCGGTCTGCTTTATACATACATGTTCCGGTTCCCTTGGCTTATTTTTTAAAGCAAAACCGTTGAATTCTTAATGATTTTCATCCATATTTAGTTTCGCCCAACTTCGACTCCAAACTTTTTAAATAAAGTCCACAGTTATCACAGTCCTCCACATTTTGCAATTTCCGTTTCCAAACATTGAAATCTGTGGAGTTATTTTAAGTCCCCAGGACAATGTCATCCTTTAATTGATCAAATGAGAAATTACTTATCTCAATGCAACACAAACGATACCAGACACAGCAGTGACGTCAGAGATCGAAACAGTCTTTTGGTCTCAGAGGGTGAGTGTAGAAAGTAGGCACCAGATTTCACTATTTTTGGAACCAAGTTTATTTATATATTATATATATATCGAAATAGGATTGGGGAAATTTTATGTGAACATTTAATTGTCTTAATAGGCTCACATAATCAGAGAGAGAGAGAGAGATACAAAATCAATATCGGATAATGGTGTCTGTTGAAGAACGAGCAGAAATAGTTCTGCTGACGACCCAAATGATTTCAGCAAATCGATAAGACGGCATTTAGGAAAGCTGAAATGGAAAACCATCGTCAACAATGAGACCCATAACGTTGACCTTTACACAATTCAAAAAGACTGGCGGTACAAGCGCAGCATTCCAACGATTAGAAAACCATCCTTTGGAGATAAAGATTTGATAAAATGACTCAGACTATTGAAGGTTGTCCTATGACA
Organism: Bipalium vagum; assembly: GCA_037834085.1. NCBI lineage: Eukaryota > Metazoa > Platyhelminthes > Tricladida > Geoplanidae > Bipalium > Bipalium vagum. The sequence continues at coordinate 1,791 of JBBMKC010068890.1, read as the reverse complement.
TCTCTCAAAGAAATTGGATGCAACTTTAAAAGAGCACTAAAATGCCTTCAATACCGTTAACGAAGCCAATTCTTAAGTTATATTATAATCACTTTGTTAGAAATGCCTTCAAGGTCACAATGCTACGCAAAAGTCAGGAAACGTAACTCGGGCCTTGTATGATCCAGACGTTCCTGACCGAAGCACAAGTAGAGGGGTTAGAAACAATTTACGGACGTCAATTATAGTCTTGAGAAAGAAAATGGTAGTAGGCATCCAATGATGATCGAAGAAGACCCAAGATATACCATACGAAAATAACAAAATAAAATAAAATGTTTTATAACAAAGAGAGAATATCGGCCTTTAAGTATAAGGCCAGTCTCCCCTCTTTGACAAAGACAAAACTTTTAGCAAAAGAACCTTCACAAACTTTTAACAATAATAATAATATTATTATAATAAATATTATTATTCTGCTATTTTAGTTAAACCTATCAATATTGAAGGATGTTTTCCATGATCAAAATTTGTTCTTTGAATAAATTCTTTTTGGTCCATCTTCTTTTGCGTTCCAGTAAGTGACCAAGAAGGTCTCATGTCACTATGTCAACATTCCGGCGATTTTCGGATCGGTCACTGGAAGTGGCAATTGAGCTAAATTTTATTCAAAAGGACGATATTTAAAAATGTTATTCAAAAGGATAATAAAGAACGGGATATTGCTGGAAACGCTGTATTATACAACAGGTACGTTGTCAACTACATTTCTCAAAGTCAAGTCAAAAAGTAAAAGTGCACAGTACAATAGATGTCACAATCGAAAGTCGACCTTCCTATGGGAGAGCCGCTTTGGGTAGAAACATCCCTCCTCCGTGATCATAGAGAAAGCAACGAGTATCACGGTTGCAGGAAAACGATAAGCATCCTCCGACAATAAGGCAATGAAAGCCACATTCAATAGAAGATCGGACAGTCAAATTGTCGAATGGAGACACATTCTCGTATGTATTCGACCCTAGAGGCGCCATTTGGTGGTCTACAATGTCCACAGATAACCGGTAAGGCTATTTAATAACATAGGCTTACATATCATGGAGGATGCCTTTACAAAATCGCGTCCATAAACCTGAAATTCACACAGATTAATCGCATCGCTTTCAAAGGGCTTCGAGAGAACAACGGTTTTTGTTATCTAAGAACAGGAAGTGAAATCTGTATAATTTGGAATACCTATTACCAGTCGATCAGGCACAATTGTAACGCTATAGACACCAGCTGGAGGTGGACCTTTGTAGTAGAGGAATTTATAGAAATTAGGCGACGACATTGAGAATTGTAATCCTCCCTCATAATTACCGTAAAACGTGATAAAGCTGGTTCGATTTACTGTAATTGGAACAAAGGAGTAAGGACATACCATTCCTGCAACATAAAACTCACTGCAACAGTCAGTTCTGCCGTATATGGTAATGTTACTTATCACGGAAAGTCGGTCCAGAACAACAAGCCACCATTTTTCTTGATTTAGAAAAAGGCTTTCATAACAGGACACTGTGGAGAACTAAATAAAACTAAATAAATAAATAAACTAAATAAATAAATTGATTTTATACTTTTGACAATGTTCCCTTCCGTACTGCCGTCAACGGCTCCGCTTGGAAGAAAGCCACCGTTTGTATTGGCCGCGTTTGTAGGTCTCTTAGTTGATAACAGGTTATCTGCAAATACCACAGAGACGGTTCCAATTTTATAAATGAAGAAAATTAAATAAATACTTGTCACGCAGAGGGCGATCCCAAATAAAGACAG
>JBBMKC010068780.1:0-17390 GCA_037834085.1 Bipalium vagum | reverse complement strand
ATAAAAAATATATTTTATAAAAAGCAACTTGTTATCTCAGTGAATCGATTGAAAGTTTATCGTTTTAAAAGTTTTTCATTTATCGATTTAAAAGTTAAAAAGGTTTTGAAATCAGTATCTGTTAATAAATTTGAAAAGTTCGTTTTTAGTAATCAACCTTTTTACTGACACTCAAAATTTTTCTTCGAACGTACGCGCACTAAATCCTTCTGAATTCGCATATATTTTATGTTAAGTTCCTAAAAAGACCATTATCGATATTCTTAACCTAATAAACATAAAAAGTCCACTATTGATATTCTTAACCCGATCGAATATTAATAATCATAATCAATTTTATTTTCATAATAAATTATCTTTTTAGGTCTTTATTTTAAAACTTAACACTTATTAATATTTTCTTTTTTATTTTAGTGTTTCCTTACTAACTTGATTCTGTTTTCATCTATGCATCAGAATATGTATATAAAAATATATGTATAATAAAATTAATCGAAACATTTAACTTAAATTTTCCAACTTACACCATTGCTAAATAAAATCATAAGAGAATTAAAAATGAATTATAATAAATTATATTTGATTTTTGTTTTAATATTTACCATGACAACTGAAAAAGAATATATTTAAAAGTTTTTTTCAATTGATAATCATCATTTATAAAAATGGAATGCGTTGGACCTGTTATGGATCATGTTAAATTGTCAAGTGGAGGAGATACGTCTGTTCTTAAACATTATTGTACTACTACCAACAATAGTTATGGATCTGGTTGGGAGCATTTTGTTCCAAGACCAGGGTTTCATACTGGTTCTGGATTTAATTCCAACAACAGGGGTCAAATCTTCTACACGAACCATTTAGATGAAATCGACAATCCTAAAATGGGGTTATAATATTTATAATTTATTAACTATATTTATTATTATTTTATTTCAATACCATTATTAAAATAGAAATTTATTATAATAGTATTATTTATTTAATTCATTTCATAAAAAAATCTTAAGTATAACATTGTTTATTAATATTACTACATATATAATGATTTTATATTTATCAATTTTATACTTTTTATTTTTCTACTATGACTTTAATTTACATATTTCGTTGCCCTTAGCTAATGATATTTAATTGTTTGAATTTCTTCCAAATTTCTTACCAAACAAGTGGTAAGAAACTTCATAAAAAATTAGAACAGAATAATTTAATTTTGGAATAATATTTCTTAATACATAAAAATTCAATGAAAATTAGAAAAGATCGAAATTTATTAAACTTAATAATTTAGTGAAATAATTAAAAAAAACTACAAGACCATCACCCACAAAGATTACGTTGGGTACAGAATTCCCTTTGGCAACGAAACGTTACCTTGTTCAACAATATACCAACCAAGTGGCTTTGTAAGAGATGCGGCTCTTCATATACCCACTCAGTTACAGGTGAAAATGATAAAAGTCTGACACTCCGTGGTTACTGTTCGCTTCTTTACAGTTACAAAATCAATATATAAATGGATTTCTACAGAACTCTGCCAGTAACATTTCCGGGAAATATAAACCATTATTACACGAAATCAATTGCAAAGATCCAATAATGAAAGAAAATTTTGGTCATGTAACATTGATAGCAAGTACAACCTGTTCCCTTATTATAACTTTTTACAGGGTCCAAGTTTAATGTCAACTGAATACAAAACCCGATATGATGGCAAACAATCCAGTAGCAAAGACTTTCGTTATTTTTATTGAAATAATCGATTTATTTAATAAAGGGGATTTGGGACCGGGAAGAGTTGGAAATTGTGAAATGTCAGGATTCACTCAAAATAATAAAACCGAAGAGCCAACGGAAGGGAGAACTGATTATGCTCCATGCTACCAAGACGTCTTTGGACCTCGGGTAATAAATTCCAGACCAACTGGAATCAGTATATACAATACGCACTATCGACCGTTTTCGATTCCTGACGGCACTGAGCCTTTGCCAAACATCGACAAACGGGCGGAAGTTAGTAACGGTTTCACTAAAGGAAACAAGACTGTTCCGGATTTTGTGGAGTTGCATCCACAAAGGGTAACCAGTATTGAAATTTATAATATTTTATGTACTTCTTTCAGGTGTATGATAAGCCGACTGATATACCGGAATCAAAATTAAATTGGTTAAAGAAAAACGATCCTGCTGAATATACCAATGTGATGAGTGGGAAGAAATCACCAACGTAAGTCTTTCATTTTCCTTTCAAAATTCAAATAGAGAAAAAAATCGACTTTTCTGTACAGTCGACCACTTTAGGTTTTCTTAACGCTTCCAGTAGATTTAATTTAAGATTATGATGAAAGATCAGATTATGATTTACCCGATTAACCAAGCAGGAATTCTCTTTTGACGTTTGTAGCCGTTAAAATATCGATTTTCAATTTTTATTTAATTGGAAGGTTTTGTCTCAATTCTTCTCCTTATTTAATAAACAGAGTTTTTTAATGGAATTGATACCTCTGTACTTTAAAAATAGATTTACATTCTACGTGTCCTTTTTTAATTTTTAAGTTTTCTTTATTATATCTCTTTCAAAAATTTTTTAAATGGACAGTAGTCCAGTAAAGGAGCAAGGTTTTAAAGAAAGGTGATACTAGTTTTAACTCATTTGCCTTCTGATTAAAGAATCGTCTTTCTGCTCTACTAACTCTCTTTCTCTCTTTCTCTCTCTCTCTGACTTCTTTTGATCTCCTATTTTTTATTAAATCTTGGTTGACTATTAAATTCTAATCTAATTTCTATTTTAACTGTTATTATTAATTCTTAATTATTATTATTGTGGTTATTAATATTAATATTAATAATATTATTATTATATTATAATTTATTATTATTATCGTCATTATTTTTATCATTTAGTTTAATGATTCTAAAATGTTAATTCAATTTAGGATGATGAATTCTGCATATCAAGGAAAACAAATACATCCATTAGGAGAATCGTTTAGAGATACAATTGGTAACCGTGAACCAACCGGTCATACCAGCAATGAAGACACGTACATTGTGTCAAGAGATAATCCTGAGCGATTTATCACTCACAACATGACGAAAGTGATCTTTTATTTTATATCTTTTAATTTCAATTTTTAAATTTGAAATGGTAACCAGTGATTGATTGAATATCGTTAAAGATATGAAGAAAGTTTTGATTATATTAAGAAATCTGGCTCCATTTAACCGGAAAAAGTGAATGGAAACTATTCACAAAATTAGTTGGTTACAGAATTAAACTGTTGATTATCATAAGTGAGTCCCAGGGGTTCTGGATATAAGTTCTAATCATTAACTTTTGGCATCGTGATAGTTTGAAGATTTTGACCATTAGCATCAAGGGTTTTTAAACTTCATAATTTATTTATTTTTGTACTTAAATCTAAATTTTTAATTAAATTTAATTATCAAACCATGATATTTTCAAATCTTTATATTTTTATGATTTAATTTATAATTTTTTAATATTTAATAATTTATTTATTTAAATTTCTGCATTATTATATTAAACGTTTTATAAAACTAAAACTAAAACATTTATTAATTTAACTTTATATTATTTTAATTCAAATCATTTAAATGACGATCATAGACCTTACATGGTGTTTCTCAAGTTCAGCGAGTTATAAAGTCATTATTTCGAGTATTTACGTCCAGTCTGGGGTCCAATTTCAAAATCCAAAACGGATTAAATTAATTTCTGGTTATTTACAACGATCAATTAAGTCTATTCCTTTGATCTATTAATTTTCAAAGAAGAATTTTTCAAAAAGCAATAATACTAATTTTGATAATATTTTTAATGATTAGAATATTAGTTTACACAATTATTTTTGTTGATTATAAAATATAATTATGAAAACTATCTTTATTGATATTAAAGAATATTGACGATATGGTTGATTTCCTAATTACTTCATTGACAAAAGTATCAATCAATAAGATCTCCAATTATCTCTTAATGATCCACATATTCAATCGATTTCAAACCGTCGGATTGATTTTGTAGTACAAAGTATTATTATACAAAGATGATTGACATTTTGACTAACTTGGGTGCACATGATTTACTACTGGCAAGAGCCTCTGATAAGGTATAGACTCTGGTGCATTTGGGATCTAGAGCTGTGACTTATAGATTCTCAATTCAGCAGTTAAGTTTAAGGTTAATTTGTGCTGGTTCATCAATGAATAAAAAAGGAATCAAAATTCTCATAACTTATCGAGAAGATGAGAACGATTTAATGGTTTGAGTTTTGAAAAAATAGCTTGAAGTTTAAATTTTTTATGCTGAGAATGGATAATTACACGAATGGTGGTTATTTTAGGATGAGGAGCGATCACTTCTTTGGTAATTTTGATAGTCAATTAAATGTCTAAAGTATATGCTTATTATAAGTTTTGTTGTAATTAAAACCAATAAATAAATTTTAAATCAAATACTACTCACCGCTTTTCTTCCATAACAACAGTACTATGATCCCACCCTGATTGGAGATGAAAGATATGGTCATGTGAATGGGGAAATTCGACCCATCAGAGAAAACGGGTTTAGTCGAGATGTGAAAATTCATCAAATCGAGCCACAAATGGATGCTTTCAAAAATTGCTCCAGATTTGCACCTTACCAATCAAGGTTAATTGTTGTCATTGATAACTTTTTAAATCTGATCATTCTATGGTCTCTCTAGTCGATTATTTCTTATTAAATAGTATTGTGTATTATTGATTTATGATTATGATTATTGTTAATATTAAAGATAATTATTTCTGCTAAATTATTCTAAAACTTTTTATTTCATTTTTTCTTTTCCTCAAGTTTTTCTTTATTACAAGAGTTTTCACCTATTTTTCGGTTATAACAATCTCAACTTTATTTCCTGTTTTATAATTAAATGACATTTTTAATGATAAAGCTTTAGTTTTTCATTTTTCCTTCCTTAAATTTGAAACTGAACTTCCTCATACTAGCTAGAGCTGCAAGCAGTCAAAGTCCAGTTCGTTCACTTAATCCTATTTACTTTGGGCAGGCATGACAATCAACGAAAGTCATTAAGATTTCTCTGATTCTTCTAATATTGATAAATTTATTATCAAAACTTATTCGGTCGAACGGAAACGGTTTTTCATATCGATTGAATAAATGAGAGCCCAACTACTGTCAAGATATAAAATATTATTTTCAAAAAACGATTTTCTAAACCATGAAGTCTTGTGATTTGAAAATAAACTCCATGTTTCATTTGTTTTAAATTGTGTGCTAAAATTGATAACATTTCAAAATTGAATTAATTTGTTGTTGAAATGATTTCTTTCACTTTTATATGATTTTCTGAATATCTGTATAAATGCATTCCGATTATCAGTCATCGGTTATTGATTGTTACCGAGTTTTTAATTTAAAAATCGATTTTTATTCAATAAATATTTTTATTGTTAATCATTTTAGGTCAATTATTGCTCGGGAAACCGTTACCTTGCCTCCTACTAGAGTAACGCCTTAAACGTGAAAAAACATTTATTTATAATGAGGACAAAGTATAATAAATATTATTTCGATATTTTGACTTTTGAAAAAATTAAATTTTCACACAACGGGTCTTATTAATAGAATCATATTAAAATCCGATGATTTGGTCAATTGATTAAGGTCGTTAGGAAACATTTTGAATTTTTATCATGTTTAAATTTTAAGATAAAGATATTAAAATTAATTTAAAAATTTAATTCAATTTGATAATATTTTAAAATTAACAAAACGATTAATCTGACTTATCTTTTACTACTGTTAGGTTTCACTATAACCCGGATAGTGAAATAAAATAACGTTTGATAACACAAAATTTATGAAACGTTTCCTAAAAATCAAGAAAATATCAATTTTTAATTATAAAACCCTTCCCCGAATCGCACTCACTGTGCGTCAATAGCATTCACTAAGATAACACTCACCGATATCCGTCCGCTCGTTTTAATCGATTTCTGACATTACCCCTTCAAAATAAAATAACAATAATAACTCAGGAAAACCTAATATAGATAGTTGAAAATAAATCGCTTGGAATTATAATTAAAATTCAAAAATTATAGTGAAATCAAAAATAAGATATTAAAAATAAACAAAAGCAATACACTGGATAGACGAATCCTTAAGATTCCTAGATTATCGAAAATTACCTCAATGGGTCTCTCGAGCACGGCATGACCCAGGAATGGTATCTAATTAAACTTCATACTCACCTTTTAAAAATGAAATTAATCGCTTTATCTAATATTCTCTTTGCAAAATCGAATCACAACTAATATTACCAGTTTAACAATAAATCAGATCAATATCTTTATCTTTAACAATAAACTGAATTAAATATTTTTATCGGATACTCTTATTTTTAAAAGCCAATATTCCGTCTTAACAGTTTTAACGATAAACAGATCAATATTTTTTCTTAAACTGCAATCTTTCATGTAAGTGGTGCTCACAGAACGAAGAGCTGTTGAGACATAGTGCCAGTCTTTGGTGTGGAGAGAAAAGAAACTAATTGGTTTAGGCAGCATTAATTACCGACCGCAAAAATTTATCAAATATTGGAACAGTAAAAATAATCTATTTGCTTAATATCTCTTATTTACATCTGGAAATACAAGTGATTGAACAGTTTGAAATTCACGAAGCTTTTGGTCAACCATTGATGATTTTCGGATCCTGGTACCATACTAGAGTTATGACCAAAATTAGTTTTTCAAAATTTTCCATAACACGAAGACAACTACATATAAACCATGAATTTTGATTTTTAAAAAAGCCAATATTCCGTCATAACAGTTTTAACGATAAACAGATCAATATTTTTTCTTAAACTGCAATCTTTCATATAAACCATGAATTTTGATTTTGATTACATCCGAAGAGTTCCTCGACCAATCAAGAACCTGCATATATGTCATGAAACTCTTCACCATTTTCGATCTGTGATATTGAGCAAGGTCACGTTGAAAGATCAAAGAACCGCCTGGATTTCTCCTTTGCAGTTCTGGAAAAATTTCTTTTCGAAAAACTTCAATATATTTTGCGAATGTATTATTCGTTCGATTGACTGCAAAACTGTAACAGCATGATAATTGAAGCATCCCCAACACATCTTCAGTGGATGCTTGGCATACTGATCGATGCGACATTGCGAAGCTTTTCTCTAGGTAATCTAAGAATATGATGACTTCTCTGACTCTGTGCAAAGAAATGGGATTTATGTTCAATTCTTGTACTTATTGCCAACTTATACCCTTGTACTTTCAATGTTTAGGTTTAAATCTTTTTTTTTTTTGGTACAGGTTTTCTGGTTTTTCACCAATTGTGGTAAAGCGTTTGCGAATTATAGAAGAAAGGGGTTTGATTCTTTTCTCCTTTAAATCCATTTTCAAATGATCTTTTTACCTTTTCGCATTAAATCACGATCATCTTTTGAAGTAGTTTTCCTTTGACTACCACACTTCCCTTTGGGTTTGGGAGAAAGCGATCATGTATCATACTTCAATTTGATAATACGGCTGTCAGTTGCTAAACTCAGAGACAATTGCAGTAATCTCTCGATATGTCTTTTCTGTATATTCATAAGCTACATCTTTGTGCGATTCATAGGTGTCACATATATCTGGAATAACAGTTGACCTTCATCTCATTTACAGTTGGTTCACGAGATAATATTTCCAAGAATTAAATGCCTAGTCAATAAATTATTCAGCTAATCCATTAATCATAATGCATACACTTTAATGTATATATTATATATTAATACTTCATAATAGCATGTTTTGGGTACAGGGAATATGATTTTTATTGATAAAATCTTTGTACTCTTTCACTTCTTAAAAAACCTTATTCAACATCATGAAAAACCTGAAACCCTTTAATTTTTTTGCATTTTTCTCATCATCTTTTATTGGTGTCTTTCTTTATGTCATAAACCATTTCTATAATTTTTCTTAAATTATGACGGTATTACGTGGTCAAAACAATCTCAGAAAGATTTATTTTCTCAAGGTGTAAAAAATTAAATTAAACTTTAAAAATATTAAGTTATAAAACTGTATTAATGGAAAAATATATTTTTTATGATGTGACATGATATAATAGAATACCATTTACTATTTGATTACATTTCAGGTTAAACTATAAATAATTATTTTTGATTAATAAAAAAAAGTTTATCTTTATATAAATATAATATAATATAATATATTTCAAAAATCATAAATTATATTTATTTTACCTCATGACTTCTATAATGCTTTTTCAATAAAACATAACTTTTTAATATATATACTTTATAAATATAATGAAAAACCATAATCATTTATATATTTTACCAAAATTACTTATAAAATAAATGAAAATTTTTCTTTTACGATATTCATGCTGGCATTGGAATCGGAAGCCAGTCGACAAAATACGCAGATGCCGTTGTTTGTACCTTTATAAGTTTTACCACACTTTAAGCACTAGAAAAAGTTGTCAATGTTAATGTAAAATTTTACTTTCTGCAAAATTGTAACTATGAAAAACGATAAATAATTGTACAATAATTCATAAAATAATTTTTATATATAATAAATAAAGGGAATACTTTATAATTAACTTCACTTCTCAATGAAATAATTACACCAAAGAACATAACAAAGGATGATACAAATTTTTTACACTTTTTAACCAAATTAAGATACCTGACGATTCAAATGAAGTTGGTTATACAAAAAGAACGTTTATCAGACTTAGATAATTTTTTTATATTGCAAAGAAATAAATAAAAATTTGACATTATGGGTCAATTTTCTTTGTCTAAAAATTCAATGTTATCTTAAGTATTGTTAATACCAATCAGTTTATACTCAGAATTAGAAGACATTTTTTGAATAGATTTTCTTAAGTGATGAAACAAATAATATTTGAACAAATTTTCTCAGACCTGGAAATTCCTTTTTTTATAAAATTTTAAAATTAAGTTTATTTTTAAAATTTCATTTACACTTTTTAAATATTTTAAAACAATTAAAATATTTAAAATAAATAATTAAGATAATAAAAAATCCCCCAGGTCTGATTATCTTCCTCATACCCCCGTTCTCAATTTTTAAAATTTTCTCGACATTTCTCTCAATTTTTTTTCCGTTTGGCTTTTGTAATACGTATCTTCGGTCATGGACTTTTAGGACGATCTCATATGGTCCTTCATATCTTTCATTTTCTTTTCCTCAAGTTTCGCTTTCACTAGCACTTTTTCTCTTACGGCAAATATCCTATTTCATTTACATTTTAAAAATATTTTAAAACAATTAAAATATTTAAAATAAACAATTAAAAATTCCCCAGGTCTGATTATCCTCCTCATAAGTATATTTAACAATATTTCATTTTAAAATCTGATAATTAGACATAATTTACAGTCTCCGCCAAAAGTCTTTGGCCACCATGTAAAAAAGCCTAGTTTATCTTTTAATTATTTATTCTTTAGTTATTTATATTTATATAAATATATTCATATTTATATTTATTGATGTCAATAAAAAAATAAATAACTAAAGAATAAATAACTAAAAGATAAACTAGGCTTTTTTACATGGTGGCCAAAGACTTTTGGCGGGGACTGTACACATCCCATAGACATTCTAATATCACACTTTGTACTAAGGCATTATCAAAAAAACTGAAATATCTCTAAACGTAGATGATAATAATGAACTCGAGACATTCTCACTAAAATCAAAACTGTCAAATTATGCTTTGAAACAAATTATTTTTATTATTATAAATTATTTATTAATAATTATATATAATATATATAAAATATAATTTCCATATTAATTGTGTATGTAATTTTCTGGGAACCCTTTGGTTGATTTCAAACTATGATCAAAATATAAAATAAGAACACCACGTTAATTAAAGAGTGCAAAGAATTCCAAATCAATGAAATAAATAAATTTTATTACAAAAGCAAATTTTTGAGAAAGCAAAACAGTGCCATAAAATAAATTATTTAGTAAAATAATAAGACAAAAACACCTTTTGCGTGTTAAAGGTTATTCTTAACCAGATTGATTATTTCGATGTCTAAAATCCTTCAAAATGATGATGCAAAAAACTTCATACAAAAATAATTTAGCAGTTGCAGAATCTGATATAGTACAGAAGAATTTATATCCTTTAAGAATAGTTCAAAGCAGATTTGGGGTTTGATCATATCCTTACAGTACTATTTAGAACTGTAAGAAACTGTCATCGATATTTTCACAATAAAACTGTTTATTAAGTTCTAAACCCTTTGTTAAAGTTCACACAAGTCATTTTAATACCTAAATCATCCCTTACCTATAAATCCAGATGAATGTTTTATTTTGGATTTTTAAGTATGGAACGAAGGCTTTTATAAAATAAGTAAAATAATGGCTTAAGCAAATGCTTTAAAAATGGCTCAATTTTAATTTTTTACATAAAGATTAAAAAAATTCAAGTTTTTCAATTGGTTCATGGAAATCATTTTTAAATATTTTTAATTATTCTTATTGGATATCTTAAGTTTGTTCAATTAATAAAATATGACAATTAAGCATTGGTATTAACAGAACCAATTACATATTTTTAAAAATTATTTTTTTCTGTGATTGCAAGAAGGGGGAGCAATAAAATGTAGATCAAGGTTAGTTTGTTATATAAGGAAATTTTAATCAGTTTAGTTAAAAACTAAAAAAACTGCAGGGAAGGAGGAATTTGAAGTTTTAATTGCTCTATTATTAATGAGATAACCTGTTAAAAATTTCCATCTTCCAAGGTAATAATGACCAAGGTCATTCGAATTGTAAAATAAATTTTTTTCTAATTATTTTATTTATTAATTTTTCCAATTAAGTAAAATTACGAATGTTCCAATGCGCATTGAAGAAATCTTAATATATAAATATTGAAAGTGGGAATGCTAAATATTAACAAGTGGTCTTCAAAAGTTCTTTCTTGAACGTTTAAAATCATCGTGCAGACTTAAATCAAATTTAAGTAATTTTTTTATTAGTAAAATATAATTTCGTAATAAGGGTAGGACCAGCTTGCAATATTTCAATTTATAACCTGTATCCATCTTACTAACTCACGTTCCTCAGAATTCTACAATGGCAAACAAATACAATTTTAAAATCAACAAAAGACAAAAAGGAAAGGAAACTGACTTCCAATTTTTGAGCAGCTTTACTACCTTTAACAAAGGTCGCAGTTGACGTTTGAAATTTGTTAGTCTGTTCCATATTCCATAATCGAATAGTATGATCCTAAATTTAAGACTGAAGATCAAAATTATTATTCTGCCAATCATTCATTTATGGAAAGTTGATTCAAACCTTAGAACCTGATAGAACCCATTGGTTGTCATCGCTTATTTTCACATCTTCCACCCAATCAGTATGTCCCTTAGAGAATCATAGATTAAACAAAGAGCAGAGTATGAAGACGATAATTAATCAGACCAGGTATACATGACAGCAGATTAGACTAATTACTTGTAATTTTAATTCTTTGTTTTTGTTTGCTATGTCCCAAATAACTAAGTTACTGTCATAGCCCCCACTGACAATCAAACTGGCTTAAGAATTCTCAAAAGTTTCAAGACTTAAGTTAAGAAATGTACATACCATCTTTGGAGAAACTGCAGCAACTTACACAACCTTCGTGACTATTTACAAGTTTTATAGGCCCATTTGATCTGTATGTTCCACAATTTATATCATAAAGCAGTAAACTTTTATCCCATGAACCAGTGACAACAAGATGTTCATTTGATGATATATCGGCAGATGAAACGATATTGGAGTGATCCCTATGACATAAATGAAAAAATCTCTTTTTATTGGAATTTTAAATTTACAAAAGTAAGCGCCGTAAAAACTATTATTAAAATTATTTCTTCATAATAAGACTTCGAAAGAGAACATGTTAATATTCTTTAAGAACCTCAATGAAATACTAAGGACAAATTATTTTCTAAGATATACATGTATTTTGGAAACTTTTATTTTGTATGTACGTAATGCACTCAATGCACCTGAGACACGCATAGAAAGAGATGCACGAATATTTTAGTATTTATGTAACATAACAAGTAAATTATATAGTTTTTATTTTTCTATATATTAGGTGTACAACTATGACTCCGGCTTTTTTTTAATAAGAAAACAAAACATTTATTACAAATTTTATTTAAAAACATTTATTGAAAATATGTTCCATTGGAAGCTACAACCTTTGCCCACCTTTCAGGTAACGAATGAATTCCATGAAAGAAAAACACTGGCTTTTTTGATGAAATCCAGCTGTCAATCCAATTTTGGAGGTCTTCAGGGGAACTGAACCGCTCTCCGGAAAGTGCTGATTGCAAAGAACGGAACAAATGGTAATCCGAAGTAGCGATGTCTGGTGAATAAGTAATTATTTACAACTGAATTAACGTGTGGTCTTGCGTTATCATGTTGTAAAATTATCTTTTCGTGTCTAGTCGACCCATTCCGGTCGTTTTTCATTCAAAGCTTGCTCCAAACGAATTAATTGTGATCGATATAGTTCACCAGTTAGTGTTTGAGAAGATTTTAAAAATTCATAATAGATCAATCCTTTCTGATCTCAGCAAATACACAATATAACTTTCAAACCATGGGCATTTTGTTTCGGTGTTGATGGACCGGGTTCACCTGACATCATCCAAGCTGCTTTGTGTTTTGGATAGTCATAACCAATCCATTTTTCGTCTCCTGAGATAAGTCGATGCAAAAAATTTTCCTTTTTTGTCTCTGAAGAAGTACATCACAAATTGTTTTTCGCCGTTCAATCTTTCTGTCAATTCATGTGGGTTCCAAATTCCTAAAGCTTTCAGGCGTTTGTTGAGTCACATTTAATGCGACAGCCAGATCAGATTGTGTTTGGCATGGGTCTCCGTCTAACAGCGTTCTCAAATCTCTATCTTCACATTTTTGTGGCTTCCCATGCTCCTTGTCATGCGTATCATATTGGCCATTTCTAAAACGGCAAAAACAATTTTACATGAGATCATCGAAGGAGCGTGTTCTCCCTCGGTATCTCGAAGCAAGGGGTACGTTTCCGCTGCAGTTTTCTGGCAATAAAGTAATGTAGAATTACTTCCCAAAATGTTGTTTATTTGGGATGAATATTGACATTTTAAATCGCTATAATATTTAAAAAAGGAATATTAAAACAACTGTCTCGTGATATTATTAACTATATGATATTTTTGTTTATAAATCAATTCAATATAATTTTGATGTATTATGCAAACAAAATTTTTATTATCATTTTAAAAAAAAGCCGGAATCATAGTTGTACACCCAATATTTACCATTTTCAGAAACATATTTCCACCAGGGAGCAGCCAAGACTCTGAAAGCAGATTAATAGAACTCTGGAGGTTCATTGTTTAAATAGTCTATCACTAAATCCCCCAGTTCTGTCTTGGAAGTTAATTATTGAAGTTCTTCTTAAGGTATTTAAAAATAGAAATATGATGGATCCAAATCTGGACTGTACAGGAAATGTCGGAGAACTAAATTCGCAGTCAGCATGATTTACATTACAAATGCGATTTCGGGTACAGGTAGACAGTCACACAAAAGATTAAGTTCTGAAAATCTGTTTTTCCTTCGCAGCTTTCTAGATTTCGCACAAATTCTGAAAACTATTAATTTTGACTCAACTTTTAACAAAATCGGAAAAATAATGCTAGTTCTTATTAATGCTAACACTTATTTAAAATTCTCTTTCTTATGGTTCCTAAAAAGTAAGTGCTGAGAAAAGCAAAAAATAGTTTTACTTATTTCATTGGGGATTTGCACTATTGTCAGATTGAAGTTATCAATGGCAGCAACTGGATTATAATAAAGGAGACATATTCTTAAAAGAATTAAACTCAATAAAGAAGTCTATTTTCCTTGTTAATCAACTAATCAAATCTTCTACCAAATTCATATTTTATGAATATCAATATTAAATGGAATAAACGTCTTAACTTGATAAATAAATATTTTGTTAAGTTCAATAATGTTCCATTTAACTAACTCTAATTTGATGGTAATAGAATCCGTTCGTAAATCAAAGATTTTGCAAGTTCTATCCATGCCAGTGGTGAGGATTCTGGAATCAGCGGTAATAAATTGACAGGAAGTTGGAGTACTTGTATGCAGCCCTAATTAAAAACTTATTGTAACTAAAAAGATATGATAACAATCATAATTTTTAGAAATTTAGACTGAAAGGAATAAAAGAAGGACTTTTGTGCACTGTCTAGTGTATTGAGAAAAACTAAATTCATTTTAACAATCCTAAACATAAGAGATATTTTGTTGATCCAGGGCAGCAGACAAATTCAATTTAAAAACACAACTTGCGTCGAAAAATTGTTGTTCATAGTGGAATAAAAGATATTTTATGAACTACTGAATTTTATGAGAAACATTTACCGGCATTGGCTGTCATGAACTCAGAACAAAACGATCAGAATAACCCGTACACAGCAAACATTGCTCCGTTAGATTATGACTTGTTTATGACACGCTCTGTCGGAGCAGAGATTCAAAAATTAAGATGTTAAAAAGAGGTTACATTATTGAATTGACTGGAAAAAAATCAATTTTTTATGTTGGAATTCAAAAATTTCCCAAATTATGGGAAATTTTTAGTGGTGAAAATTATTTGTAACGAAATAAATTTTTATTATGAATAGATTTGACTCTGAATTTTAAATCTTAAGAACAACGGAGTTGTACCTTTGCACTTGATATTTAATGTTTATCTCAGTTGATATTCATTCCAAATAAATTGACTTTAAAATAAACATTTTTACAAATTACTAAGTGCGGGGGAAAGATTTTTTTCATATTTTATAAAATTGTTGAAATGGAGAAAAAATAAAATTATTTATTAAAACATCGTGTGAATCTTTTACATCGATAATATTTTGTCATTTTCCAGTAGAGTAAATGATTTACTCAATTTCTCAATGTTTTATGAAGTACGAGAAAAAAAGTTCACCCAAAAAATATTTATAATATTTTAGAGAACTTGTCTATATATGTATACCTTTGACCGACTTAATCTTTTTTCCTGATTTCAGATCGACAATGGTCACTAAGTTATCTAAATCACTTCCTGCCACCAGCAAATCAGCCGTCTCCGAAAATCGTCCACAAGTAACAATACCACCGAATTTGATAGACAACTAACCAATATCTCTCTTAAGCTTTTGGTACTGAAAACAACATACCTGATTTTGTCCTGTTTCCAAATCCCATATCATCACACTGTAGTCCCAACCACAGCTAAGAAACCTAAAACATTATTAATTCTTATCAGTGCCAAAGTCGATTTTACTGGGTTTCTTTTTGATTTAATTCTGCATAACTTAATAGCGACTTATGTCCAGGAAACGTTCGTAAAACCTCTCCCGAACTAATATTCCATATTTTACAAGTTTCATCAAAACTTGACGAGAAAATTTTACTACTATTTGAGCAGAAATGTATACTTGAAACTGTATTTTTGTGACCATGGTAACCCCGGATTTTAACCTCAAATTTTATATATTACCCAAGAAAAAATTATTTGAATTACAGATGCCAAATCTTCATGCTGCCATTCAGCTCTTTCTTCGTCATTGAACTTATCGGTCTTCATTTTTTCAAATTCACCACACTCCAGTTTCCATTGACAAAGCTAATCTTATTAGTTAAAACAATCACTATAAACAAGGATTAAATATGTTCGAAATGAAATATAGACATTAATTAATTAAAAATAATAATAATAATAACAATAATAATATTAATTATTATTATTAATTTAAATGTGGTAATTTTTTAAAGATCATTAAGATGCCTAAATGTTATTAAATTAGAACATTATATTTTAAGAATTTTATTTATTTATATTTTGAAAAGGTTAATTCAAGTAACAAATGTATAGTTGGTTAAGTGAGAAATTAAAATGATGGGGGAAATCATGTGCAGTTAACTTTTATAACTAGAAATAAAAGATTCTGAAGTAAAGTTAGAGATTGGATTCTTAACAATTTACAAAAGCACTTGTCGAAAGGATAAACAGTGATTTCGTAAATATGATATTCATTAAATGACTTTTTTTAATTAATATTTTTTCAAAAAAATGGTGGATTAAAAAATTTAAGTCTGTTTCTCAAAGCTGAGTTGATGAGAAAGTGTTTTGAGAATGAAGATTATTATGTAAATATTATATTTTTTTATTTGAAAAATCCTATAGATTTTTAAAAATATTTTCAATAAGTCCTGCTTGTACAATGATCGTTTAACCTGTTAAGTTCCTAAAAATATGGGCTGATTTTAAAAGACTTAATTCTGCTTTATGTTACTTAACAAAGTATGTGCTATCAGAAGGATTCATGGATGAACGTTTGAAGCACTAAATAATCACTGACACAAGATAAAAAGTCAATCACAAATAAGAACTAAGAGAACACAAATTTTTAAATAAAATCTTTATTGATACATTTTTTGACAAAGTTTTAATTACAAGGGTTACTGAGATTTGGTGCTGATTTATCAAAATCTTTAAACACAGACTTAGCCTAGTGCGTTAAAGCCCTCAGGACATTTACCAGCTAGCGGCTGTGTAAACTTTAAACAAAAAAAAAGAAAAATGGAGAAACAAGAAAACGATTATTTAATCAGCGGTGAAGCACCGAGTAATTATTTTCAAGGAACAAATTAATTAAAAGCTTACGTCAATCGGTAAGGATTGCGCAAACTGTACGTGATGAGTTATTTAAAATTAAAACAAGATTCTATGCTTCTGTACTCACAGAGATTTGAATCGTGATAAAAGTAAGATTTATAATAATAATAATAATAATAATAATAATAATAACAACAACAACAATAGGTAACAATTGACTTTCTTTTGTGCTATTACACTTCTTGTTAGATCCTCCAAACTGTTGAATTCCTGGTTACTGTTCTGACTTTTCGTGTTTAATGACACTGCTTAAACAGTAAAAACTGTTTGACGACTTTATATATTGGAATTTGTGGAATTCGCACTTGCATTTTGATTGGAATGTAACTGATTGCTTTTCTGCTATTGGAATTTTTGTAGTAATGATGATCTGTTGCCTTTCAATTATTAGTCGACTTTTTCCAATGTTCACTCTAATGTATTCCTTGCGGTGCTTTAATGCAATTATTGCTTGCGTTTTTTTGTGCTTGATTTATTTATTCCTATCTCTTGTGCAATGCGGTTATAACTCCATCCTGCTTGAAAATGTAAAGCATAAATC
>JBBMKC010068673.1:0-17392 GCA_037834085.1 Bipalium vagum | reverse complement strand
CTTTTAAATATATTAAGTTATACTTTTAAATATATTAAGTTATACTTTTAAATATATTAAGGAATAACCCTGTACATTCATTTCAGTAACACAATGAGTTTTACTCATATCATAGAGCCACCCCAACCTGGAATCTAACAGGTTTAGGAATAAGGGATTGCGTATTTTAACATCGTATTTTTAAGTTTGTTTAATTAATATCAGTAATTTGCAAATATTTGAATTTATAAAAGTACTTGTTTTTAAAAATTCGTGAAATCTATTCTGATAAATTTAAAATTTCTAGTTTAAAATTATAAATTTTACACAGATACATTTTTGGTAATACATGATCTTCCCGTTTAAGAGGAATATCAACAGTACGGTTGTGACTAAAATTTTTAAAGGTAATTTTGATTTGAAAGAATAACTAAGATGAAAGCCTTAACTGTATTGAATGATGATATTTTCCGATAAGGTATTCAATCAATTTCCAGTCAAACTTCATTAGATTTGCCGAAGACACGATCATAAAATCATTTTGAATCGTTTAAAAATTGTTGAGAAGTTCAGCAATTGTGCTTGAATCCCGTACTAATTGATAAACGAGATTAGAATTCAATGAAATACTACTTGTGTTGTAAATGTTCTCCCAATTAAAAACTAATACATTTCTTGATCGATTGATAATTAAGCTTATACTGATAAAATGTAAAATCTTTGTCAATAGAAATAATTTATTCTGAATAAAAAAATTTAAATGAAAAAATACAATAATAACATTTTAATATAAAAAAGAATTTCCAAGTTCCCTTGTTGCGTCATGCAACCTAAATATGAAAGTGAAGTGGAAATAAAGTATATATTTAACATATTATTATTGTTTTATTCTCCAGGTGACATAAGTCTCTTTCTAATTTAGAAATTGAGTAATGCTTAATTGGATAATTGATTTTTTTAGATATTTATAAACTTTAATTACAGTGGGCGTAAAAAGTCTGTTCACCCCCTACAAAAAATACAAATTTTGATATATATTTCGATTTAGTTAAAAATAGTTGTTTAAATTGATTTAATTATTATTATTATAATTTAATTATTTAAATAATGTAAGTTATTATACTATATTTTTAAATGATATATGTAAAATAATGTTTAATTACGTGGTTTTAGAGTAGTATAATGTCTAAACATTTAACAGAATTTCAAAGAAATGTAATCGTTATATTACGGAACAATGGAAAATCTTGGACAGAAATAGCTTGTGAATTACTTGAAAAGTACAAGACTGTGACAAAACGCGGCATGTAATATGTTTTGAAGAAATATCTGTCAACAAGATTCCTGCGAGATAAGATGAGAAATGGCAGACAAACTATTGTTTCACCCTAAGCTTCACGATCTATTTGCAAAGCCAGCCGTTTAATAGTTGTTCATAATATTAATCGTATGTACAATACCAGTTCTGTCAGCACCGTCCAGAAAATTCTGAACAAGTACGTTTTCGAACTTATGCAGCAATTAAGAAGCTGTATTTGAAAATGCATCAAGGTCTCAAAAGAATTTCCTGGGTCAAAACCTACAGTTTTTGGGATGCATTTAAATGGGGAGATGTGGTATTCAGTAACGAGTGTTTTTTTCAGTCATATCCGTCATCAAATAAATTATTGAATCGATGAACCACATTGGAAAAGTGCAACCCTGCTTTTATCCAACTAGTTATGGGATAAAAATTCTGGGGCTGCTTCAACAGTAATGGAGTTGGACTTCTGAAAACACTCAATGGACATGAATTTCGAGAGATATCAAAAAGATATACTATATGATATAGACAGAGTTAGTCTTTTCAAAAGTAGCATTCGTTTATCAAAATGATTTGGCTCCACACCATGGCCAACAGTACCCAGGCTTTCCTATAAAATATAAATATTGAAGTTTTTCCTGGGTCAGTTAATTCTCCTGATCTGAATCCAATAGAACAATATCTGGAGTATCCTTAAACGGCGACTAAGACTAATGAAACACAATTCTGCTCAAGAATTATGGAATGAGGTCCTAAACAAATGGTACAGCCTTTCTCATAATCTATGCCAGAAAATTTTGTTCTCGATGCCCAAAAGATTATAATTGGTCAAGAAATCAAATGAATATCCTATTTAATATTAAGAATAGTATATTTTATAAATTTTATTGTTTAAAATATTCTTTTCAATTAAAAGTTGTATCTTTTTAGTGGGTGAACAGACTTTTTACACGCACTGTATTATTGGAAATGTAATATGGAAAAATATATGTTAAAGCAAAGGATAAAAATTATCGAATTCAATTTTTAAAAAAAGTGTTCCATTATTTTATCACAAAGAGAATATATAAAATATTGGAGATAACACCTGATAGACTAAGCCAATAAGCCAAGTACAAAATTTTTGGATAACAAGGATCCAATGTTGATCCACCCACATGATTTGCAATCACTGAAGGTTATAGCTTAGTGTGACGTAACATCTGAGATAATCGGTCTTTACTTTTTGCAATTACAGTCACAGGTGAATGATATCGAAAAATATGGTGACAAAAAGATGGTTCACTCTGTATAACTGTAATTATATTTTAATATTATTGTATTTTGTCATAGATTAACAATTTTACTTTTCTTTAAAAAAAAACTTGCTCAAAAATTAAAATAATAAATTATTTTTTTATTGTTTAAATAGAGAAAATATATAATAAAAACAAGTTTGAATATTTTTATGAGTTAAATATCATAAATATTTCAGAAAGATGTGATTCCAAACCTTTCTTCTTTGACAACATTTACGACTAACCAAGACGAAGAAAACGGATTTCTCAATTCTTGTAAAAATGCTTTACCATATATGAAAACGAGACAGTTGCAAAAGTTTGCTTTAATCAAGGAAAAAATTTACGACATCGGTTACAAATATGTTTCTATTATAATGAGATTCAACGATCTGGATCCCAAGCTTCTGTCTACATTATCAGAAGAAGATGTCACTCCGCAACATAAGGCGGGATTTAGGCATTTTAAAAAAGGTGGAAAGTCAATAGAAATAATGAAGGACGATTGCATTCAAAGAGTGCACTTCAGAATAAAAGACCGAGTAAGAGTTAAAATTTTAGGTCGTCGAAAGGAAAGTATTTGTGTCCTGATTTAGAAAATTATCAGAGAAGATCTCGTTGAAAAGATCAAATGGGATGTTGATAGGAGCTCCAGTGCCTCAAAAGTCAGAGATTTTACCCTGTGGACGGATTCTGTAATACTGGATTTAGAGAGGTCGAAGAATACCAATATTCTCAAATCATTTATGATCCAATTTTGGTAAGCTCTTAAAATTAATTGAATTTATTATTTTTTATATATATTAATGAGGAATAATTAAATATAAATACATATCGGCTTTCTTTTATCAAATCTATGCCAAAAACTTTCACTATTTGTTTCTGGCCTCAGTCGTCTCTTTCCATTTTTTGAAGTGAACGAACAAATATTCTGCAAATGCTCATCAAACTCCTTCATTTTTGAAAAAATAAAAATACGAACAGTTTCAAAAAAAGAAGATCAAGCTGTACTCACAATTTTGTTTTTAATGTAAATAACCGATCAATTTTAAATTATGGTATATGACGACATATATTGATACTAAAAAAGCTAAATCTATTAAATATAACGCAATGACGTATTGAACAACCAAATATATTTGATGAGGTTCGTGGGAATGTTTCCGCCGAGTGTTTTTCATAATTTAATAATCAAAATGAAACTTCATTTTTAAAAAAGATTTTTCAATAAAAAAATTTCCATCTTTATTGATGATCTTCTCCAATCTTTGGGGTTCACACCAAATACCAGCTCTGATTAACTTCTCATCTCTTTGATAGAAATCCTATCTTTGATTTCTTGCTTTTCAGGAAATGTTGCACCGATATAAATAAATGGAAGTTTGAGGGAGCAATTTCAAGACTGAATGGTAAATGTGGAAGGAGTTCATAGATTAATATATTAATTTTTTCATGAGTTATTTTTAGCCACATGCAGTCTGGTATTTTCTTTAAGAAGTATGATTTCTTTTCTATTTAGCAGAGCCGAGCATTTCCTAATCAATACCTATCTCAAATAGTAACTATTTGTTGCATATTTATAGTATATTTATAGTATATGACACCATGTATGTCCTTCCAGGCGCATTAAATTACTTTCTTAAATGGTCTTTGATATAGAGAATAAATTTCAGCGCACAACCTAAAAATGGACAATTTTTGTCTTGCAAGTATTAAAGAAGACGACATGGTATTTCTATGCAACAGGTTATGTTGTGAAAGTTTGTGCGGAACTAAAACAGAATGAAAAAAGAATTCCCAATAGACTTCATATGGGTTAAGACTGTTGAGTGATGCTTGCTAAGAATTTATCAAAATTCATGAGTCATCATCTTCGAATACAGTTGATTAATTGTCTTAAGGATCGTCGTCAAATTATTCAGGATGATCTGACTTTAGTAGATCCTCAAGATCGAAATTTTTTGTTCCTCTAAAGGGAACAATTTATTCGAGAACTCCCTTTTTTAGATGCACCATATAGATATACTGCAGAGGTATTGAGGGAATAGATATCCAAAGTGGTTGATTAGCTACGAAACTCCTAGAGCAACACATTTCTGATGTGAAGATATACTCTTAAAATCCATCTGTTAATTGAAATTTTATTTTATTATTAATTATTTTAAAACAAAGACAATACCTAGATTTAATGATTAATTTGTCAAAATATTAAAAGATATTTATTAAAGAAAAATAACTAATTACTGTTATCATTGTCCTAACTAGGCGGAAACTTACTAATCTAATAATTAATATATAATTTATTATTCATCAAAGATTGAATTACAATATTATTATTGTTATTATTATTTTAATAATAATATTATTTTATTATTATTATTATTATTATTATTTATAATTATCATTTAATATTTTTATCCAATCATTCTTTAAAAATTCTCTTTAATAACATGTAAAAATAAATTGGAATATTATTTATTTAAATTTATTATCATTTTATTTCCTGAATTTCAATTTTTTCTTTGAATAGTTTTAATATTATAAAAATGATTTTAAATAAGATAAATTTATCTATTAAAAATCATCATAATTTAAATTTTAATATTTCATAAAACTTTCCTTTCTTAAAATAAAATTTAAATTTTGGAACAGGAAATAAAAATTAAATTTTTGAGATAAAGATCAAAGAAAAAAATATTGTTAAAATTGTCTTTTATGTCTATAAAAGTTAAAAAAACATTTAAATAATATTTGAAATAGTGCTTAATGTAAAATTCAAAATATTCTTTATTATAAATAAATTAATTAGTACGAATATTTGAAATTATCAATATTTATTATTTTTTTAAAATAAATAATAAAAAATATATTTAAATTTTCTTTAACTTTTAAAATTAGTTAATTATCATCAATATTGAAAATTTTTTAAAAAACTTTTCAGCAGAATACAATATTTTTATTAATTTAATGTATAGATAATTTTAAATTATTTAAAAGGAATGACTTATTTATAAATAAATAAAAAATATTTAAATTTTTAATTAATATATTAATATTAATATTTATTATTAGCATTATTAATTTTTTTAAATTTGGTATGTATTTTTGTTAACGTTATTCTTTTTGCTTTATTAAGAATTTTTATAGAATTTTTTTATTAATAACTCTAATTTAACTCTTAATTTTTAAATTATTTTACCTTTGTAATTTATTCATGAATTAAACTTTACCAAATCAATTCACATCAATGAATAATTAAAAGTTATGAAAACAATTAAATAAGAATAAGAATAATTAAAAATAGAATTAATATTACCAAATTTTATTATAAGTTCTTAAAATAATTAAATATATTTATATTTATTATTTTACATGAACTTATTTTAATAAATTATTTTCTATGTATATATAATACTAACCTTAATTATAACTCATCAAATATTATTAAAAATAAAAATAAGAATTTACAAAAAGTAACATTTATTTTTAAAAAATATATATAAATTATTATTAAAAAATGTATTAGTAATTGATAATGATAATAATAAACAAAATAAATCAACATTGATTTATAATAATATTTATATAATAATTAACAATATAAACTCATAGATGAAGTTAATAGCATACTGAGTTGTGATAAATTTATAAAATTAAAAATTAAAAGCAGCCGCATACCAATCTATATTAAAGACGAACAATTAATCAATAAATTGTTGTAAAAATTGGATAAGAATGAGAACATAAAATATCAACGTTTAATAAATAGATTAATTAATCAAGGAGCACAACCAACTAAGTTATATAGCTCACCAAAGATCCATGAAGAAAATCGAACACTAAGACCACTACTCTCAAAGATAAATTGTGCCCAATATAAAGTTACAAAAGTGTTATATGAATTGAAAAAACCATTGAAGAAAACCTAATATGAAGTAAAAGATACATTTGAAATTTACAATTTCATTAAATTGTATCAGAAAAAATCAAAAAATGAATATTTGGTATCATTTGATGTATCTAGTCTTTTCACCAATGTACGTATTTTAGAAACAATTGATCTGTACATTGAATTGTAGAATGATAGAGGATATAAATAAATCATGTTTAACATAGCTCTACGACAGTTATTAGAATTTAGTTCAAGAAATGTATCTTTTATATTCAACAACGAATGGTCCAAGGAAGCAATTGGAGTATATATGGGTCACCATTGGGACCAACATTATCATCAATATTCATGAACTACTTAGAAATGAAAATCGAAAATTATCAGGAAGTTAATCACTGGGTTGTAAAAGCTACGTTCATGATGTGTTTTTAATATTCGAAAGTGAAAATCACATCGATCTCTTTTTAAAATACGTGAACAGGTTACAAAGAAATATTAATTTTACGATGGAGAATGAATTGAAATACTGCCATTTTTAACTTTATTGTTAAAAAAGAGAAATTGAATAACAAATTAAAGATCAATATAATTAGAAAAGAGCTGGATACAGGACTATATACGTCAAGCAATAGTTTCTGTGAAGAAGAATATAAAAGTGAATTAATAAAAGGAGTTCGGTCTTTAGCATCAGACTATAAAGAGATTTATAAGGATATGGATATTATTAAAGAAAGGTTGAAAAAAGAAAGAATATCCAGATAGAAAGATAGAAAGGATCATCAATTCAAAAATTAGCAGATTAATATCCGGAAAAAAAGATGTAAGGAAAAGTGAAAATAGAAATGAGAGTTCAAGTTTGCACTTAAAATACCATTTTTCAAAAGAGCTAAGAGCATTCAAGAACATAATAGAAAATACTGTTGAGCAGGAAGATCTAAACGTAATTTCAATGACAGCAAAAACGAAGTTATTTAAAAATTAAAACGCCAACACCTGTATTATTGCAAGCTAATATCGTATACCAATTTAAATGGGTGTAATATCCTATACATACAGGAGACAGTGCGTTACCTCATAATACTCAGTTGTAAATATAAATGACTGATAAAAGTTCGAAACATGCATCATCATAATAAATGTTTAGAAAAAGTTTGGTTTCAATTATCAAAATTCGTTTATTTAAAAAATAAATGATGTTGTTCACAAGATTAAAATAAATAAATAAGTAATATAATAAATAATATTATATACATAATATCAGTGTTATATTAAGTATAAATAATAGTATTAAATAATATTATTTTGATATTTATTATTATAACATAACTAAATGGAAAAAATGTGTAACTTTCCTAAATTGACTTGAGATTAAATGTAATGACTTGGCAGACATTCTTCATTCAGTTGATATAAAGGAATAAATAAAATATTTCTATTTTCGTCACGCAAATTCAGAATTATGCGTCTGAACGACGAGCTTGGTAAATTAAGCTTGCAAAGTCTCTCCAATTAAGGGTGGGGAGATGCCATGTTCTCGTGTACGATGAGACGGCCACGGTTTTAGTTTATGACGTTTTCACTCTTATTCAATTTCACGTTTTATTATTTTTATGACTTAAGTAATACTAAAATAAGATTTCAATTTTAATTATTTCTCAACTTGATAATAATTATATTTTAAAAAAATAAACAGATTTTCATCAATACTCAACAATTTTTATAATATTTTAAATTTTTATAAAAGTTTTTTGTTATAAAAATTATAATATTATGATAATGATATTAATTACGTACATTATTAATATAATTTTTATACTATTTTTTGATATTATTAATATCAAATTTTATTTTTACATTATTGTTAAATAGTAATAATAATAAAACTTAATAAAATGATGATTAGTATAAAAGAATAAAATATATAATGGAAATTAAAATTTTAAAAATCATTACATAATTTAAAATTTATTTGTGGTTAATTTATAAAAAGAAAATAATATTTTAAAAAAATAAGGAAAATTAAATATTCTAAATTAAATAATCTAAATTTATATTTTCATTTAATTAATTTTATCATTATTATTATTTTGAACTTAAAATAAGATTTCAATTTAAATTATTTATCAGTTTTATAAAAAATTCTATTTAAGAAACAAAATTTTCCATAAATATTTAGCATTATATGAACATAGGAATTTTTATAATTTTTAAAATTTATATAAAATTTTTTTATATAAATTATAATATTTTAATAATGATAATAATTACAATATTAATATAAATTTAACAATCTTTTAATATAATAAGAAATTTGAAGATAATTATTTTTCTTAATATTTCTTAATATAAACTTTTATTTTTATATTATTAGTTTTAAAAAATAGTGATAATAGAAAAGTTTTTATTATCATATTTCTCATTTAATATAATATTAAAGATTAAAATTAAAAAATAATGATTAATACAGAAGAATAAAATATATGGGACCGACAAAAAATTAGTTTTTATTAGAAAGAAAGTATTTGAAGATTTAAGTGAAATTTCTTAAGGTAATCATTAACAAGACTGATAAGTTCTAAGTTTAAACTTAAATAAATCGATAACAGTTGGTTGATTGATTTAGTCTGAAATATGAAGGCAATGCAACATAAAGTTCTTTGTTGCAACTTTAACACGAAATAAAGTTTGGACCACCAAAATCCACAAATTTCTGGCCGAAAGTTGGAGAGCAGAAAACGTAGTCAGCCTTCGGAAAGTACAGTAGATTACCAAAAACAGGAGAACAACAAATTTTTAGAGAAAAAATGGGTTCCGAATGACCAAGAACGAGCATTGAAGAAGATTGCACCCTGAGTTGTTCAGGTATAGCAAGAGAAATAAGTGTTCACCGCATATTGAAAGAAGAAATGGGAAAGAAGTCGTCACATTTTGATTGATAATAACAAAAGAGTTAGAGTCACTTGCTGTCAAGAATTTTTAAATATTTGTTTAGGAAGAACGACGAAAAAAAATGATCACTGTGATCGATGGAAAATGAATTTACCTTCGAGACGTACCACCAAAAGAATGCAACTGTGTTTAGGTGGATGTCACAGGTGATCGTCCAACTATTCCTAAGCTGACAATATCTTATCGCAATGTTTTGAATATTGTTACAAGCAACTTTGGGAAATCACTCAAGTATTTTGAAATCCTTTACGACGGTAGATCCATCAATGCCATCAGATGCCTACAATTCCTACAGAATATGATTTTTAAATTTCAAACAAGACTATCGGTTTGAGAAACAATCATTCAGTATGACAATGCCAGACGTCACATAGTAAAGTTCATTCGATTTTGCTTAGGAAAACATCTATTAAAACAGCAACCATACTCACTCGACACAAACGTCACGGGTCGCCTTATCTTCATAAAATAGGAGTGCTGCAGACGTAGAAAAAACTTCAGTAATTCAGGACAGATGGGCAATAATTTCCGCCAATATCTGGAGTTAACATCGAAGGTCAAATTATCAGACGATTCTTCATCTCCAGAATGTCATTGAATCTGATGAAAACTATGTTTAGGCCTTGTTATTGTTTGCTAACACTTTTAATATAATTGTACATGAGATTTTCACAAACAAATGTTTCAAATTACGTTTTATTAAAATTTGAAATGATTTCATTGACGAGAAAAAACGAAAATTATTTTGTCGGCTCCTATATATTGGAGATTATGATTAATATCATTAATTGAAGAAAAATTCATCAGCAGGTTTATTTATAAAAAATAATATTAAGAAAAATAAAAAATTGTTCAAGTAATCTAAAATTTAGGATCTGCAAATATTCATTTATCATATAAAATTATATTTTTACATTATTAATATAAAGGTGAAAATCCTTAAAAATTAACAGGAAATTTGGGATATAATTA
This sequence comes from Bipalium vagum, assembly GCA_037834085.1. NCBI lineage: Eukaryota > Metazoa > Platyhelminthes > Tricladida > Geoplanidae > Bipalium > Bipalium vagum. Next base: position 7,020 of record JBBMKC010068673.1, on the reverse strand, counting down.
TTTTTCTTAATACTTTTTAATATAAAATTTTCACATTATTATTAAATAATAGTAATAATAATATGATTATAATTAATAAAATTATTATAGAAATTACAGTTAATAAAATAAATAAAATATTATCAGTAGTTTAATTATAAAAAAAAATAATATTAAAAAAATAATAATATGATAAAAATAATAATATTAAAAAATAAATAAATAAATAAGAAAAATAAAATTTTCTTTTTTAATCTAAAATGACAGAATGTAAGAGTTAAAAATATTCATTTATTACATAAAATTATATTTTTCATTTAATTAATTTTATCATTATTATTTTCTGAAGCACAAAACGAGAAAAGGAATACTAATTTAATGTATTTTCTTTTAATGTTTCACCTAAGCAATAGAGAAAGGGATTTATGATGTCTTTAACATGAAAGGAAAGTCAAATGTTATTAGGAAATGTTATGTCTCGTGCAGTGTTCTTTGCTCCGTCGTCCTCGATTTTTGCCTTTGACATGAGTTTCCTTCGTTGAGTCGACTCAACTCTCAATTAGGCGAAGCAGTAAACGCTTCAGACTTTGTCCATTGATGATGGAAAGTCAATAAATTCTCTCAACAAATCTAAATTAAGCAAATTTAGAAAAAGGAAAATTTTTTCTGAAGGAAAGGATCACAATCCCTCAGCTCGGAAAGTGAGAGCCTAATGTTTGGCCATCGTTCAGGGATAAATGAAGGTTGGTGAACTCGAGAAAACCGAAGGAAAGGAAGTGAAAAGGAAAATTAAATATTTTATTTTATATTCAAAAATAATTCTTTTATCAATTTCAATAATCAGTCTTTTTACTCCATTTGAAAATCTTTCTTTATTCTTTCAATTTTTTTGAAATTTATTAATAATATTATTTATTAAAGAAAAACAAAAAATGAAACCTTATTCAAAATTTCTTTCCAAATAACATCTGTCTTATTTTCGATTTAGAATTTGAGAATTTTTCAATTTTTTATTTCATCTATTTATTTATTTATATTTAAAATAATTTTTCATATATTATTATTATTATTATTATTATTATTATTATTATTTCATTTGATTCAGTCAAATTTATAATAAATGCAAAAGAGGGGCTTAACGTATCAAATAATTAAATTATTAAAATATTAAATAAATAAAATAAAATGTAATTAAAACAATTTATTTAATATAACTCACTTGAAAAGTTTTTGATTATCGGTTTTCGATATTTTTATTTTTTTAATACTTATTTTTATTTTTACAATATTTTGTATTACTTATTGTCTTAAATATGTAAATCAAAACATTTATATAAAGTTAATTTATTAATTTTTTTATTAATTCTACTTTTTTATAACAGAAAGTAAATTTAAATAATAAATATAATAATAGTGATAATAATAATAAAATAATAGAAATAAGTTAAAATACAAAATATTTTTATTTGAAGTTTTTGTAGATTTTAATCAATATCATAGAAGAATGTCAGAATTTTAGACCGTTGGAGGAGTGTACATTCGTTTTATTAGACCTGTCAAGTCTGTATCAAATTACATCACATCATGTTTTCAAAGGAAATGATTATTCTTGAACACAGAAATCTAATCATAATTAATAACCTTTAACATTAAGTTCCAAATTTTTTAACCTAAAACCTTTAAAATTCTAAAGTTGAACATATATCAATATCTGCAGTATCAAGTTGAGACATAAAAATTAGTGGTTTTTATTTTCTTAAAACACACACCAAAATCTATATTTAGTTAAACAAGAACTATTTTGTCAATAAATTAATATTTAACTTTTTTTCAAACATAAATTTTTGTAAAATATTTAAAGATTTAACAAAATTTAAAATTTAAAATAACCTATGTGAAGTTAATATAAAATATTGAAAGATATGATAAACATTTTTCAGAAGTCTACATTCTGTTTAGATATTCATAGTTTTGTAAAATCTTTATTAATTATTATTTTTATTAAACTGAAAAATTTATGATTCATAAAATAGTCCATCCCTTAAATATATTTTATTAAATGTAATATATCCGTTAAATTTCAGATAAATCTATAAATTGAATATCTATTTAATCATTAATTCCATTAATCAGGCTTTGCAAGAAATCTAAAATTTCAAAAAGTCACGTGACTTCAAAAATTGTAAAATAATGACACCAATAAAAAATATTTATTATTATGATCAGATAAAAGATTTGATCAACTCTGAACAAATTTTCTACAAAACGTAAATAACTCGGATAAAATTTTTGAATTGTTTTGTCTTTGAACATATTTTGATAAGTTATAAATAAAGTATAGAAGCTAAATAAAATAAATAAAAATAATATAACATTTTAATTAATCAATAATTAAATTGTAAAATAATATTAAATTAATAGAAAAAAGATAAAATTTTTATTTTAATTAACTTATTTTTAAATTCTTCATTCTTCATTTAAAAAAGTATTAATTATTTTAAAATTCATTTAAACAACTTAATTTAAATCAGAATAACAAATTATTAACATTTTAATATTGCCATTATGTTAATTATATTTTTTTAAAAAATTAAATAAAAATGTTAAATAAATCGTTAATTTAAATCTTCAAACATTATTTTATGTGAACTTTTTATAAAACATAATTTATCGATTTTCTACAATATTTGGAATGTAAAATAAAATTTTTCAGATTTTTAACAGTCAATAATTTTTGATTTACAATTTTATTTTTCATCTGTTTTTCATTTGAAAAATAGAAAATTAAATTAAAATTTTTCTTATTTATATTTATCAATAATTCTCAATTACATTTCAAAAAAAGACACTTAAATTGATATTTTTATTATTTGATTATTTAATTTATTGATGATCATGAATCTTTGATTGTTTTTGGTAGGTATCTTTGGAATTATCTGCCCATCCTACTAAGCCTGGCTCTCAACATTATGATGTTAGTAACATTCAAGAGTAAAGATTCTGTGAAGAATAATTCTTACCCTCTTCTAATAAATGAGTATGTTTTGGATTTCTCTTGTTTTAAAAATTTGGTCTTGGTTGAACATATTATTATGATTATGATTATTATTATTATTATTATTATTATCATTATCATTATTATTATCTATTAATAACTAATTTATTATTTTAATTATTAATTATTATTTTTATCAGCAGGGTTTTTAAAAAGTAAGTGTCCGATTTTAAAATGTGATACCATAAAATTGATTCCACATATCACTGCACAGTTTTAACACAGTAACATTTATTTAGTACAATTTAATATTTTTCTACAGAAAGACTAGTAACTTTACTATTTGTGTAAGAAATTATAAGAGTTGTTTATATTTTTTTGACAATTTCTGATGATAATCTGGCTGCCTTCATTTGGAAGATATCTTTCAGATTTTGGATATCATTTGATTTTCTTCTAACTTGTGATAACTAAAAAGATGGAAGTTTGGAAATCAATCAGAAAATATACCAGGAGGAATGTTTGTCTAATTTTTTTCCTTTTCTGAAAGATCATCATTCTGATGGTAATTTCGTCTTCTGGTCGGACAAAGCCTTGTTAATATTAAGACATAACTTTTGTGCCTAAGTATCACAATCCTACAAATGTTTTACATAATGTCGTCCAATCGAAGATTTCTTTGGAATTTTAAAATCTATTGTATATAAAACTATCATAAACTTTGAACAATTTAAAAAAAGAATAGGACTTTGCTCGTGAAAGGTAAAAACTAAGTAGATACAAGAGGTTTGCAGAGGTGTCGGGACAAAGTTGGGATATGGGGCCGACAATTGTCCATACTCTGTTGCATATTAATGAAAATATACATTTTTATTAGAGTAAAGTTTTATGTGAAATATAATTTTATTTTAAAAATTACTTCCTGTTTCGGCAAAGATTAAATTAGTCCAGATTTCTAGTTACCACCCGTATAGTGATGTTACATTATGAGGGAAAGATGAATAATAATAGTTAAACCATCACCTATTGCACATCTGTCAGAATAGCTCTCCTCATGTAATCTATAGATAATCTGTACCTTGTGTTAATAAAATTAAAGATCTTTTTGTACAAGAAACTTCATTCAAAATTTCCTGGCATCAGTTCTTATTGATTTCACAGATACTTAGTCAAAAACCTGAGTTATTCGAATACCTTTTCATCTTCAATTGATGTACTTCCAGATTTCAAATATCGTAAAAAAACTTCCAACCTCTTTGGATTTTGCATTTTCTCATTGATCTCACAGCTTGATTTTTTTCATTTCGTATTCTAAATACTGTTTGACTAATGTGACCGATTTCAGCTTAGCTAAAAGCAAAACAATTTGCACGCTTTCTTCAATGGAAAACATTACAATTTTAATTTGCTGCAATTAAATTCAATAACATTGACTTATTAAAATAATTAAAACTAATTTAAATTTCGTAAATTCAATTTCTTAGAAAAATATCAATTGAATATATTTAATGATTATATTTAGCCGAGCTCAAAAATCGAATTCTTACTTTAAACAAAATCAGTATTATTTATTTTGAAATTATTGATCAACTATTTATGTTTTTTTACACTATCAATTATTCTTATCATTTCATTTAAACAAAACACTTAGAATATTTAGGTATGTATTTTTGATGAATACCTAAAAAATAATAATAAAAAAACATCGTATTCCAATACAAAGTAAACCTTTTTTATCATTTTTATATTAAAAAATTAAAAATTACAATAAAAGGACTTAAAAAATTCACTCATCACAATTATTAAATTTCTCGTTTTCCCAACTGAAATTCCCAATGTTGCCTGACTGATATGGTTTACTGTAATAATTACTTTGATTTCGTGACAAAAAAGCAATTAGAAATTTACATCACAAAATGAATGATCTTTTCTCCATTTTCATTTTCATAAAGTTCACTGTGCATTTTTATGTTATACATTTTTTATTTCAAAAATAATTACCAATAAAAAACATCTCCATTTATTACCTAATCACATTTGTTGTTTTACTGAATTCTTTTGTCCACGGTTTTATTTTTGCCTTTTTTAACTGTTAGTTAAACTTTTATTTTAATTTTAATTTCACGAATTTTATAATTTCATAAAATATTAAATTTTTTATTTTTCTTGTACATTTTAAGAATTATAATTTTTATTAAATTTACTTATTTCATTACAAAATTATTATACTATACATTCATACACTTCGTAATTATGTATAAATGTTTGTAGAAATATAAATAAAAATAGAAATAGCATTCTTACACATTGTTGAATCTTTGATTTCGATATACCAATAACACTGCCAGTTTCTTTAAACTATGCAAAGATCTTTCTCATACTTCTCGCTGTTGGTATATTTTTGCATTTTAAATGTTGCAAATGCCGTCTAACAGATGTAACTGAACCATGAGTAAGTAGCCATAAGTAATACAATTCTAATACGTTCATCAATATCGATCATTATCTGAAATTTAAATATTAAGTAGTTATATATTTCAATTTATTTAAACAATTAAACAATTACCAGAAATTTTAGAAGGCCTTTTAATTAAAAAATTTAAATCAGTTTTATTTAATTGAATTATAAAATTTTTGCTCAGCTTAAAAATCAGATACTTACTTTTTACACACCCTGTTTATTTATATATGAATATAATTGAAAATAATTATATAAGAATTATATATAAATTTCATTTTACTTTTATTTTACTTTTTTTATAATGAAGTAAAGAAATCAAAAAATATTGTTATTTGAGTTTTATTTATTTATTTGCAAAAGAAAAGTCAGAATCACTAAAGAATTACTTTTATAAAAGCTTGTTACTTCACCATAACCTTTTCCATCTTTTCTTTTCTTTTTATTTCTTTTTGACATTTTTTTGCAATTTTAATTATATTTTAAGAAATTTGAAAAATGTTTCATTCTTAACTTTTGATACATCTCGAAGAATTAATTTATAAACATCATCGAGAGTATTTGTTCGTTTTGTTGCAGTCCGTATCCACAACTGGTCCAAAGTCCGTCATTGAAAATCCATATGATTTGCATTGCCGGAGCCCATACGTTATTTTCTTTCATTTTGCTCATCACGTACGTGCTCATTTCCAAGCCGGGGTTCGACAATATTCGCCAGCTGAAGCTGAGCATGAAAAACTTTTACAATCATATGTCGTTCACAAAATCCTTAAGAACCAGAAAGAAGAAGGCTCAACTGAAACGTGCAGAGCAAAGAATTGACATGTTGAAAGAAAATGAACAAGAAGAAGCTATCATAGAATACAAGAAATTGAGTAAAGAATTATTATTTGTGATAATTATCTATCATTAATTAATAATTATTATTTCGATGATAGTACTTAATAATACTTGAATAGTAATAATTATTTCTTCTATTAATTATTTTGATTTGTTATCAATGACAATAATTTATGATATATAATAATATTTTATTTATTCTTTTTATTATATTTAAAAATCAAACAAATTAATTTTTTAATAATAATAATAAATTAATTAATAATTTAATTTAATCAACAAAAATATTGCGTTATTTGGAAAATTTTTGAAGGAAAAAAAATTAATAATAATAAAATTAAAAAATATTACTAATGTAAATATTTTCATTATTAATCTGATATGATAATCGATTTTTTTTGAAACGGTTAATTGAACGTGAAAACGTACGGAGTGGTCAGATGCAGCCCCAACATCAATCAATACTCCATCCATCTTGGGAATTTGTCAATCGATTACCAACTTTACTTTCCCATTATGTGAAGCATATTATGTGATTATTTAATAAAGCAATTATGTCTTTCTGCAGGTTTCGACGAGCAGCGCACTGCGAGTTTGATAATCATATTCAGTGGACATAATAATTTATAATGAAAACAGGAATGATGAAAAGAATAATAATAAAAATAATAATAAAAATAATAATAAAAATAATAATAAAAATAATTATAAAAATAATTATAAAAATAATTATAAAAATAATTATAAA
>JBBMKC010068672.1:0-28087 GCA_037834085.1 Bipalium vagum | reverse complement strand
TTTAATAAAATATTTATAATACATGCATGACATATATTCGTGACATATTAACCGTTTTGGTGAAGGTCATTTAATTTTCCATGCTTTTCGATTCTGGTGATTCTGGTATTCAAAAGCTTAAGGGATAAAGGTTACATTCTTATAAGTCCGGTTCACTGGAAACATCAAGGCATCGATATTTACAACAACGGTTCTATTGATAATAGTTAAAGAGTATTGAACAAAACATTGGCTGATATATTCCCTATCGAGAATGATAGTAAATAATAAAGTTTCAAATTGAAGGGTCGAAGTAGTCTATTTCCACGTTCTTACTCGTTAATGGTATCTGTAGTCGTTAGATAGTATGGATTGAAAGTGGCAAGATCTTTTCATATTAGATGACATACGGTTCAGTGATGACAGTTTGTACCTCTACCAGACTAAGCAACTAAGGAGTCGGTTGTAAAGGGTTGTTCATTGAGGCCTATTCTTCTCTTATCATTACCAAAGAAAAGTATCCACCAGGTTCGGTTTCTCTCTAATCTCTCTCAATTCCTTCAATTCTTTCTTTCAGAATATTATAAAAAATCGGTCCAGTAATTGAAATGTAAATTGGCTGAGACCATGTCAAAAGGTGAGAATAATTTATCATGGCTGTTGCTGTCCGATAAGACAGATTTTGAAAGGGTTATTGATTGAAAAATGAAACTTGTGCACTTTCGACCTCACATTCTAATTTCATCTGTCACAGCGATTGTTACTTGGTCGTTTTCAAAGTGAAGAGGTCAGCTGAATGAAAATGTCACATCTGTTGAAAAAACGAGCCAGCTCTCTCTCTCTCTCTGAATGTTTAACAATAAAACCGATATTGATCACAGTCTTGCATTATTTCATATATCAATCGAAACGATCCGTTTTCCCACTTGATTATCGGAGACTTTCTCTTCTTTTCGATTTCTTTCCTCTGAATCTCTCACGAATTTGATAGGTAGTTCCTTTCAAACAAAATGCATTAACATCACCTGTAACATCGGAAGACAGTTGAAATGATTGGTTCAAAAACTAAACCAATCGATTTTGAAATACTTCTTAACTTTCTTTGAACCGCCCCCCGCAATTTTTATTTGAATGAAAATTAATTTTGGCTTTCGATTTCCAGATTAAATTTGCTCCGTAGTCCTCGGTTCTCCTGAGCACTTTTAATATTTTCCTTCATCATGTCATATCACTGTCTCCCTCTGACCTTTCGTCTTCTCTTTCTTTTTGCCTCTTTCTGAAACAAATTGGTAAATATATTTCGGTTGCTGTGTCACATTTCGACCCAAACAGTCCACATTCAACTGGCACTGTTATCTGATATTGTGACATGAGCCATGTAGACCTTGACTTTATCAAGTGGATCTATAACTGGTTTTAATTACTGATCGATGATTTGAACTGTTCAATAGGTTTACTTATGAGCGAAAATACGAGATCGGTTCGTTTTGATGATTATTAATAATTGGTATGATTGAGTTGCACGTTTCTTTTCTCAGTACAATTATTAACAGTTCGACCTTTTTCCGCCACATATTTAAAAATGAGTAAAAGGATGAGTACTGAAGAAAGCAGAAGGACATTCGAGGTGAATATTCTCTGGGAAGAGTACCATATTCTCATGGAGACTGTTAGATAGATTTATAAAAAAAGGAAGGCAGTCTGTGAATGGGCTGGTCGATCATAAATTTCAGTGGAAATCAACGTTTACTTAAACATGTATCAGTGCCGCACAATGACACGTTCTAAAGACTCCGAAAATACATCACGTATTGAACGAAAATTGAACCATGGACCCTTTTGACTTATGTTCTCTGTAGCTCAGTAGGAATAAGTCAGACCAATTTCTTCATGGAACAGTTACGACAACTGCTCAAGACAATTTCAGTGGTAGGACGAAAATGAATCCTCAAAAACTGATCAAAAGTCCTCTTCAAGCAAAGTTTACCATAAAATGATCAAGACTGTATCACATAACTGAGAACATTGTATTTATTACTCTTTTAATTTTTCCGTTTCTAGGTAACTCCTTCACGATTTCATTTAGGTTTGGTGCAAACCCTCATCCGGAACAGTTCTGCTTCGTTTTTACCAGCGCGTATACAAGTCGTCGAAAACCGGTGAAAACCTGAACAGTTCCTTGGTTTCCTCGATGCGTTCCAAAAGCGACATAAAATCTCTACTAGGAAACTTCTTCTCTTCTCAGTACTCCAAAACAGACTCAAGCTCCGCACCACCGAGTCCGGATTTTAATTCCCAGCCGTCATTTGTTCTGGTCGGAGAGTCAATAATGAAGAATCTCGTTCCACTAAGAACTTGGAACTTTCTCACAATAACAGTGAACTGGAGGAACCAGCAGTTTGGTGTGGTAAGCCATTTTATCGTATTTCTCATACTCATGTCGTCAGGAAGGCAACGCACATTGGGAAGTGGTGAAGTTCATTTAGCACTATCATTATTTCTCTTTATAATTAATTAATAATCTTTCCTTTGACCTGTCTTTCTTTTTGACATCTTTTTGACTTACCGTGGTATGTTCACCAATTGTGTGGTAAAGGATCTGTGTCGGATTTCATTGTTACAATGTTTCTGGAAATTATTTCAACCTCATTCTTTGGGCCACTTGGGCAGTGATAACTCGCACATCGTCAGGATAATACCTCATTAACCCGGGAGGCTTGGGACTGATTTTTAAATATTCTTCTAACCTAAAAAGCATAAACAAAGCTTTAAGTTTATTTGAAGGAGTACAATACAATACAAGGAAGGACGATGTTAAACATTGTTCCTGGACTTGGATCCACATTTCTCTTTCTAAATGAACCACTAGTACAGCGCTCCCCAAAGCCGAAGTCTCTGGCGTCCACTAAATCCAGTTAAACTAATGCCACCGCCAATCCCTCATATCGAAATAATTGATTTAGGTAACTTTTCCATTTGGTTCCTGAAATCCCCCCTGTCCATGATTTGCCATTCTGCTTTTTTAGCGAATACGTATCATTACAACATTCTCCAACGCTCGATTTTTGAACATTACCTATATCTGATATTGGCTTCAAAAAAGTATATGAAATGGATAAAGATCACCGCTTTTGACAACTTCCATCATCATACTAAATTCAAGCAGTTCCTCTTTATGGAAAGCTTCAAAATCACCTATTGATTAGTCAGGTACCGCCTAAAAACTAAATAATGTCTACAAAATCAATTACAAAACCCACTTAACTTGGGGATAATTGCAATAGTGCATCTTCACTGATAAACAAGGTGGAACATATAGAAAAATGTCATCTTTTCATGGACGGTGTTTGTAAATAACATCTAGCTTTAGATTGATTTGACATTTTCGGTGATTCTTAGGGCTTTGGGCCCTCTCAAGTTAAGAAAAAAAAATGTTAATTGGTCATTTTATATTGTTATTTGGTTGAGGGAAAAGTAATGCCGCTTTTCTATATACAAACCTTAAAGCAAAATTGATCAATATTTCAATCAATATTTTAATATTATTGATTTACAATATCCACGGTAGACAGGCCTTTATTGAAATAAAATTTTATTTTATTATTTAAGGTTTGTTTGAATAATATAACAATTGGTATTAGAGACAATGACTACGACGCAAAATATTCGAACATGTCTATCATATATATTTAAAGTAAAGGGAAATGCCCCAGAGGTTGGAAGAAGTGTTTGCCAAGCCTAAGTTCAAAAGATTCGTTCTGGAGAAACGTCTATGAAGTCTAAGTCATTCAGGGTGACCACTATCTATTGATAACAGTCATTTAAAAGTTCGTATCGATTCGTATCCCCACAAATCAACAAGTGCATCTGCAGAGGTATTTGGGGTTGACAACAGCACAATGTTGTTTAACTATTCTTCCTTTCCTTCTTCTTCTTCTTCTTCTTCTTCTTCTTCTTCTTCTTCTTCTTCTTCACGTAATGTACTTGTTTAAAGCATTCATAAAAACTTTGGCTGATGGATTGTGATATTGATTATTTTAGGTGACATGGTTATTGAACGTGGATTCTATACACCAGACCAAACTGTGCCATCGCAGCAGACAGTTTATGTCAACCACGTTGCAAAGTATAGAGTCATTTGTAGCGATAGGACAGGTCAACGGGTCGTCTGAAACTCCTTCCCATCAAGGTTACAACTTTGGGAGTATATTCATCTTTGAAAGTATGACAATTGCATGCCAATTGGTCGTGAATGTTTATGAATGCAGGTCCCAAGATCCATTGCAGCAATGACAATCTTTCTCTCATGCTCCTATCTCCGAATTGGGATGGCGGTCCTGTGACCTTGAACAAAAGCCTTCGTGAGAACAGTCAGAAGCTGGGCTCAATCGTGATGCAGATTTTGGTGGACGAACAGAACAGCTCAGATCAACCCATGCTACTTGAAAGATGTCAGCGGGTTTTGGGTTATAATTGGGTGGAAAAGATAACTGATTTGATTTCGGTACTTCAAATCTTTGTTGTAAAGAGATTTCTATCAGTCCATCGTTTTCAGAATCACTTGGTTGGGAGTTTCTGCTGCACTAGCTCTCTTCAATTTCATATAAACCCCAACTATCGCGGAGAGAGCGAGCTAGCCCATTGTGATGCTTGTGACAACCAGGAAGAGTCGACGTAAGTACTTTCTTTAAACTTTTCGATAATAATAGTTCACCTTCAATGATACTGCCTTTCAGAATCCCTAAGGACATCTTTTTTCACATTTATGATAGCCAAAAGTCCCCAATCGTTCGCCAGTTCTTGAGCTTTTCATTTCTAGTTATTTTTTCAAAATTGACTTTTAGCCAATCAATGTCCACATAAAAATAGATATTGTTAACCAATGAAAGAAATGATAAATAATTTGAAGCTTGTTTCATGAAAATAAATGAGTGAACGTTTCTGGTTGAATTTATTAAATGGTGAATATTTGAAAATTGAATATTATTATTTATTATTTACGCATACCAATAATTATAATAAAATTATAATCATAAAATAATAATATAATATAATAATAATAAATTTCGTTTTACTTTAGGCAAATTGTCAATGGCGTAAAATGTGGAAACTTGGTCCTAACCGAGTCTAACTTAAGAAAATACGTACTAGTCAAAACGTCTATAGACTCAGCCTTTGAAAATCTTGGAGGGATTTCCATTCTGTTCTTTTGGTTGGCAAAAGTATGTACCATAATCTTGAGAATAATTGGTAAGGGTAATTTTGTCTTTCTCTTCAGTTGGTGGAGGATGACGATGAAAACAGTTCCGGGCTGCTCTTGAAATTGATATTATCGCTGTTTAAGAAGTCTGTGTTCCTCTCGTTTCAAAATCGACAGGAGAATGGCTATTCCGTACTGTTTCAGTTGTTCAAGTCCTTCAAGATGAACATCAGCCACAAGGTCCTAAAGGTAAGTGGTGTTCCGACGAAGAATACCGTCTGTAAAGGAAAAGAAAAATTTTGATTTTCTATATCAGGGAATTCATTATTTTATTATTTTAAATTTAAAATAAATTTATAATTATTATTTATTTTTTAATATTATTTTTTATTTAATTTTTTTATTTAAAATTAAAGTCTTGGTCAAATGTTTTTGACCTATTGCACTATTGTAGGTCAAATTATACACATTTTCTTATTATTTATTATTAAAATATTTTAAAATTTAAAATTGAAAAATAACTTTTTTTTCTTATTAATTTTCATCTACAAAATAATAATCAAAAAGCTTTTTAAATAGTATTTTTTTTTATTTTTTTTTATTTACTAAATGTTTTATTGTATTTATTTTATTTTATTATTTATTTTTTTTGTTATTTCTTTAATATTTATATCGGTTAAAAACTGAAAAATTGCTCTATTTTCATTCCTTTTATTTTTTATTAATAGAACATTAATTAAAAAGGTCTTATTTATTTATTATATATTTATTATTTTATTAATTATTTCTTTTTTAATATTATCTTTTTAAAATTAAATCGAAAAATAGCACACTTTTTCTTTCAATTTTTATCATTAAAATATTAATCAGAAAGGTAATATTTCTTTATTTATTATACATATTTTTTGTTCATTATTATTTTATTAAATTATTTTTTTTTAATTTAATTTTTATATAATATTTTTTATTATTTTTATTTTTATAAATTTTACTTCGTTAAAAATTTTTTTTTCATTTTTTACCAACACAATATTAACCAGAAAGGTAATATTTATGTACCAAAGTCATTCTTCCTCAGTAAAACGAAGAGGTACTCCGACCTTTTTTATACTGGACACGGGTCTGACAGAAAAATCTGACACAGACTGCGACAAAAGAATAATTTGAAAGGAGATTAGGTTAGTTATTTGAACAACTCTGAAAATGGAGAGGAGGCTGAGTTTCGTCAAGCTTCGGATTTTTATGTCACGTAATGTGGAACAAATTCTGACCAGGAAGGCTCTGAAATTTTCTGACTGAAGTGATCATTGAATAATGGTAACTAAAAAGCCATGAATTAAGCACGAAAGATACCGATACCATATCGAAAAGAGGTGTGAGAATGTCTCAGTACACAGAAAAGACTGGGGTTCACTGGTAAGTGGAGGTAGTGGAAGCAAAATGGTATAAATCAGAAATAATCAAACGATCTCAAAGGCGAAAACTTGACGAACCTGCTCACCAAAATAAGGTCATCACAGTTTCTGCCCGCAATCTTAGCCGATTTTTTTTTCTTGTTAATAAGACCAATTTTTGAAATATTCTTTTGTCTGATTAATCTCCATTCTTCTGAGACATGAGGATCGCCTTGTTCCATTTTAAATTCCATTGGTTAGACAATGATTGACATGATCCCTGCTTAGGATCTAATTCAACATATGATATATGAGAGCCCAACAAAGCTGGCGTCAACTTTAAAACTTTGTCGTGACCCGTTTCTCCTGCAAGAGCTCTTGAGTCAGTGGAAAATATGGGCAACGAGCAAACTCTTTGCTGCCGAAGCTCTCTTTTCCATCACGGAATCCGAAGCATTACATCTGGACAAGTACCTGTTGGGGGAAATTAACAGTCTGGTTACAGAGAACAATATTTATTCTGCAATCAATTGTGGATCCATAGGAGTCGTTGGTATCCTCTCACCTCTCTTATTGGCCTGTCTCGTAATTTTCATGCCCACAAAATATATGCAAAATTAACATTAACAACAGGAGCCCCTCGATACTTTGAAACGGTCTTTATCATCGGAAATCACGCAGATTGTGTTGGAAATCATTAAGAACTTCATCCCCAGTCCTGTTGACATCGACGTTGTCACCAAGCTCTGTAACAAGATACTGCAGCTCTATCCGGTATCCATGAAAGACAATGATATTGAAGCTGGCACATATTACCGTCATCTCATTCCTTGTAAGTATTGATAATACATTGGTGTGATAATTCCATTTGTAGTTATAAAATGTTTTTTTTATTTTTAAGGAGTGTAATTGGATTATGAGAATTTTGATGATATAATATAAATATGTGATAATCATAAAATAATTATTTATTATTTTTTGAAATTATAATATTAAAAAATTATTAATATTTTAATAATAATAATAATATAAATTTAAAATAATATATAATGCAAATGTATTAGGCTGTAACATAATTTAATAATATAGTTATGATACCATATTTATAATCAATAAAAAATTTTATTCCCAAATAATAATGAATAATCAATCGATAATAAAACTTATATTATTATTGAGGCTCTTCTATCTTTCAACAATTTTTTGGAACTTTTATTTTAGAAATTTGTCAATCACTTGTTAAAGTTTTATTCCTTCTCTAAAGTAATGTCTTTCTTTGGTTAGACAGCAATCGGAAAAGATAAACATTTTCAGCGCTTTGTCTCAGGAATACGGAAGGTATTGAAGAAACTCACAATCGAGATTTTTTTTACGATATTTGGTGTTGTACTTGACGTTGTTGTGCAAGCAGAAGCCAACCACTCTTTCCGATGGTTTTATTTCGTATACAAACACCATCTATCATACCATGTGATGATTCTCTGAAGAATTCCTTTTCTTGTTTGACGATCGTTCTAATCAATTGGTTATCATCAAAGTGAATGGCCGTTCTGTATATGGTGCAATTTGAATGTGACAATACAAATTTCCAGGACCTCTTCTTCAACTTTCTGAACTTGATTAAATTAAAATAGCAGTGGGTGGTGGAAATAACGTTTTTGATCACTTGGCACTGCATATGGAAGCTGTGAAATTTAACTGAATTCAACTAAAAGGAAGTAACATAGAAAAATCTACTCTACTTTTATAGAGGTGAAAAAGATCTTTCAACTAGATATATTTGATACGGTAAAACAAAACCATAAAAGAATAAAATGGTGGACAATTATTTTCAAACCATAATTTATATATAACTATGCAAATGTATTAATTAATGCATAATGACAGGATAGAGTTTTACTTTAATCAATAATCACATTTCTCGATTAAATTAAACCAATAAATTTAAAATAAATAATTGTAAACTCCGTGGTTTGATAATTAAAAATTGTTTGAATATTTCGATTTTTAGATATTTGAATACTCCAATTAGTGATGGCAGATCTAAATCAATAATAAAATTATGGATTATAAATAATAATTATTATTTAATAATTATGAATACGTACGTACTCATAGAAACTCTAAGTTTACCCTTTGTATCTTATATAATTTTTCTCGACAATTATACAACAACGCTCAGTTATTGATCAACTACCGGATTTCGCTTATTATGGGACATACCTTATATTTTAGGCATCACCTAAAAGTCGTACAATGCCAAATAATAATAAATAAATCATTCAAAAATATTTTTTATTATTTCTGTCGCCATTTTCGAACCATATGCACAGGTAATAATTTCGTTTTGGAGAAAAAGGATTTTTTATCATTCTGTTTAATGATAAATCAACTGAAGGATTTAACGCAGTAATCAGGTCATTCTTTATTACTCATAATTAATAGGTGCCTTATAAACAGGAGATGTCTTATAATAGGGGAAACGTGGTACATTTTCAAGACATGAAGTATTGGTGTCTAAATTCCCTGATTAAAGGTTGTTCTGTTCAGATTGGAGTGGATTGTAGAAAATTGTTGTCCTAGACAAGCAGTTGAATAAGTTTAATAGAAGATGTTAAAAATTCAAACGACCTCTTGATATGGTCTTAAATATTTGGAGCTGTATGGAATCTTGTACTTTGAATTTATTACAGATTGCCAGAGCATCAGCTGAGATGTCGGCTCAGGACAATTAAAACAAAGTTCTAACAAACAGAACGCGTTTTGTCGTATTTGTAATTGTATAATTTTATTACCGATCTAACGTTACCTTTTTATGTTAAGACCGATATTAAAGCTGTAAAAGAATTTACGGTTTCACTTTTTTGTTCATATTGTCAATTGCCAATGTTATTTTCTTCTGCCTTAGACGTGCTTACGGAATCGGAGAACCAATACAACGAAAAGGAAGAGGTGGGATATCGAACTTTGGAAAAACCAATGACGCCCGTTGACAAAAGGTTACTAGGTTAGTTCGACGACGTATTTTCATTAATTACACAATAACTTCAAGTGGTTGAAAACGCTTGTGTCACACACCCCTCCATTTTTAATGTATGCCAATTGGGTTTTGAGTTTTCCTGTATAGGTGAAACGATTTTTGAACTGCATTCTACATAACGTTAATAATTAATTTTGAACTTGCTGTTGCCCTGCCTGGTTACGAGAAACCGAGAATGTTACCCGTTTTTTCTGACACTCAATTTCTTAAAAGGTTCAAATCTTTTGCAACAAGGTCAAGAAATATGACTCACCACGGTCATCGATCATGATGTTCTAGGGGACTGTGCGTTAGTGCCAAATTCTTAATCAACGAAAATCAATAGCGCTCTTTATCAACTCTCGGTGAAATGGAGCTGTCATTGTGTTCTTCGTACTACCACCTATTGTACCGTAGGCCTCTATCCTTCCACATATTTAAATATATCGAGTGTCGGGCTCGTGTTTATGAAAACGGTGAATTGTACTTTCTTAAGCTGCCAATATAATTGATCGAATTATTTAAACTAAACTGAGATGATCTTTAATTCGATGAAGGTCGCTGCTATTTCATATTTTTGCAAACAGATATTGCCTTATTGTTTTAGGTTTCTTAGTGTGGGACCTGGTGAACGTGTTTTTATCGAATACCGTCTCAAGTTCAATATAGGTTCCAATCTACGATTAAAAATTGTGGAATCAAAGGATTTTCTTTTCCCATCTGTGACCCTCACTATTATTCTTACTCTTAGTGTTTTATTGTCGCAGATCTTTCATGTTACCTTTATTTAAGTTTGATTGGCTTCAATTATAGCTTCAAGATATAAATGAATTTGTTTTTTCAAGGCAGGAAATTAATTTCTTTAAGTAAAATGTTATGGTCGTTCTTTTCGGGTTCCGGTTGTCATTTTAAAAATTAATTGGTCGCAATTTAATTTTATATCCCAACGCTGTGTTTGAAGAAATCAATATCATTTTTTCAAGCTTTGTGTGGTTAGCGGTTTGTGCACAGAAATTGTTGGAAAGATGACATCATACGTAAGATGATTATGTAAAATTGTTCAATTTTTATGTGCCTATGTTCCATTTTCTATACATCTCTTTTCCGATTTCAGAGATTTCTCAACAAACTGTTACATCAAGGCGCATTTCCGTGTCCTTGCAAGACTCAAAAGTAAGTGAAACTGAGAAAAAGGTGATGCAACAGTTTTATGATGCTACCCTATTGGATCCTTCGCCCGAAGTCCTGGATGATAACGTAAGTGTAGAACGGATATCATTTTAACTTTTGTCTGAAGACCCTAGTCCAAGATACATCGTCCTATTCCTCAATGACCGAATCTTGTAGTGGACTTACTATCACCGACGAACTTGACGAGACCATGGCATTGGATACATCTTGCGACACATTACTACTGCCTTCAGGTATGTACTCTCATTTTCATATGTACTCTTAATTTTACACTGTCTTAAACTATTCAATGGGCTCCTTAGCCTCCGAATTGCACATGATAAGATCTCTCCTTAAAAGTCAATATTTCTGTAATTTTTTCAATGAAATGTTACTAATTCAGTAAGGAATATGATACCCTGTTCTGTTGGCCTTTCATAATAATTAAATACTATTCATTTGACCAACTTTGAGAAATGATCCGAAGAAAATTAAATAAAGCTGAACCAAAAATTTCAAAAGTATAAATTTAAGTATTTTAAAAAATAATTTAAGCAAAATTCACACCCAATGATTTCAGCCAATGAAATTTCGTGGCTCAAGGTCAAAGGAAGAAAGAAGAATCTTTTTATAGTAAATAATATTTATTGATGTTTTCTTCCATTTTCCTTTTTTATCAATTTTTAAAATTTAACTTTCTCTGGACAATTTTATAAAATCAATTCAAAAAACCGGGGAAAATTTCCATTGATTTATCAAAAATACGATCAATAAGATTTTGTTGAATTCATTGTTAAATCTTGTGAAATGTTCCGAAATAATTTACTGAGAACATTTCTTATTTTGAAAGAGCCTGTATCTTACTCGTTTCCAGATCGAATCCAGTTCTATGGTTCCATTGCACATTAAGAAAGAAAACCTTTGACAAATTCTTTGGAGCTATTTTCGAGGATTCAGTTCCGTTTTTATAAGCTATTAAGTGTTGACAAGTTCTTAGCGCTTTTACACAAGGAATATCTCTGATAATGAAACTAGTGCTTAATTATGGAATGAGTACAAAACAAATTTTCTGAGATGTTTTTTTTGTTTAAACGCATCAATTAACATTATTGGTGACTAGTGTTTTTAAAACATTATATTATTTAATCAATTTTAAAATGGAAGAAAACAAGATGTTTTTTTAGAAATCTCAAGCCTTTTATTGATAAACAGGAATAAAAGAAATACGGATTGCATAAAATATTCATGCTCTTTACGGAAATGGTGAGTGAGCACAAATAATGGTGCGTAAGTGGTTTAAGAGTTACAAAGAGGAATTGTCGACCTTAACAACAAATTTGAGCCTGGTAATATGAAAGTGATAACCAATCTAAAACAAGATGTCTTACAGGAAAACTGCAAATATCACATGTGAAAGATTTGATAAAAATTGATTCAATCATTCGTTGTGACTTGTGCATTCCCCATCAATTGAGGAAGATAGACTTAATGTCACGAATTTCGTCGTGGAATTCATTATTTGTGAAAAAGGATTATTGATTAGAAAGGATCATATCGAAAGAAACTCTAAATCCTCCTGTTGAGACAAGTGCTACGTAATAGGGAAACATTTTTTCTGTCTTGTTTTGTTTTCTAAATTTGTGAAGATGACAATAGGAGACCAGGAAAGAAAAGAGAGAAATTTACTTTTTATTTATATTTTTAACCAACTGTTCGTTATGATAGTATAAGATTCTCCCATCAAAGAACAAGAAGTCTTCAGAACCATCAACTTAGATTATCTTTTTGTTTCTTGAGCTCTTTCAAAGTCTTTGTTGATTTAGCGCAATTGGGAGGTGGAAAGTCAACCACGCCTGGTCCAAACGAGTTGTCCAAGGTCAGCGTGGTTGTTGGCTTGATATCGACTCTGGAGAACATCATTGAAGTGAAAGTGAGTGACACAGTCCTGGAGCAGTTTAGCATGCAGAACCTGTGCTTCGACTTCATATTGCATTTGTTGACCCATTCCAATTCTCTTGTACGCCAAAAGGTAGTTAAGATTGTTCTTGCTAGAGTCATATTTAAGGATGTCATTTTAGAGTCTGTCTCTATTTCGTGTGTTCCTGTATCAGAAAAAGGATCTCATCAAACAAATGAATACCCAGCCGTCGATAATCAATATCGTCTCTCATGTAATCCACCAGGGCTCGACAACAAAAGAAATCCTTGCCGAATCCATCTCCATCATATTCAGTCAGAACCTGTCTCACCTTATCATTGAAATTGATTGGGAGAATTTCACTGATTACGCCAAAGTTTGTTTGAAATGGCTTTACTTATTTTCATGTGTTTTTAAATAATAATAAATCGAAAACAAAGTTATTGATTTCCCTAATCCTTCACCAGACATCTGTATTCCAAGTTTGTATAACCCAGGCTTTACTTGACACAATGTGTCAATGTGGTTCCTTATAGACATTCTTCGACAAAAATGTTCTCTCGTTCTAAGATTCAGTGAGACTGAAATAAGTGGTAGTCAGTAGCAACCAAGCTCTTAGAACGGAGGATGAGGACAAATATTCTACCCAAAGTCCAGTAATTTGTTCCGAGTGACTGATGATAAATGATGCCATACGTTATTATATCTGTAAACACCTTCGTTGAAAGTTGCCTATTTTTGTGCACGTTCCAACTTGTGAGATATGCAGCAGCTAGGCAGTTCGACAGAACGATATTTTACCGATATCACTGTAACATGCGATTCATTTTTCATCATTGGTGATCAGTTGTATCAAGAACTTGTGTGGTACTCGAACATAGAGTCGAGAGCAATTCCAGTCTACTCAGATGATTTTCTACTGTTTTTCTGGGATATGTTTGATGTGGTGTCATTTTCCATTATGGATCAGGGTACATAATCTCTCTCTGAAAATCTCGTTTTAGCGATTAATTTTAGGTTACTGTGTTTTTTCGTAACTAAGACTGTTTGTTCCATCTGGTTTTTACCTTCTACGCTTACTTTAAGGGGATTGACGGAGAGGCTTAGTTAACGAATTTCGACTTCCTAATTAAAGATCAATATTAACAACTTGGGTTATTGAGCTCACATCCTCGATCGATTTTCTCAGAATAATAAACAGTAAACTTCAAATGTGAAAGTCAGTTGACTACAAAACAGAGTGGGGTTAGGATTACTGCTCAAGAAGGCACTTCACAATTTAAACCCTTTAAAATACGAGAAGAACAAAACTGACCATGGTCTACCATGTTTATTTACATTATCAAAAGAGAAATTTTGCTATATTAAAAGGTGTGTTCAAAACGATACCCACGGTGCATGAAACAAGAAAAAATGTAGTTTTCGACTACTCTACCCGGAATTGATTTATTTATTCCATGGCAACCGTCCACAAATTCTTGTATGAAGTCATCAATGTTGGATCTAGAGTGACGATAAACAATCCCACAAATGCTTTGTCACGAAAATCCTGAAGACACAGTAGGAATATCAAGAAGATCTCCGAAAAGCAAGGTTTAGATAGGAAAGTGTTCAAAAAATTCATTGATCACTACTTGTTTGGGGCGGACAGTCTGTAATCAGAAGACCACATACTTACGATGGAAGATTACTTTTTGCCTAACTCATAGAATGTCGAGAAAGTTATGCTTCCAACAAAATGATGGACCCCTGCGGTAATCTATGGCAGTACGTCGGTTTCCTAATATAGCACCTCATCAAAGATGGATAAGCTGAGCATCTAGGGAACCAGATCTCACTCCATTGGAGATTTCTCCAGGACTCCCTAAAGAAAGTCATTTGTCGTCACTCGACTAGCAACATCGGTGAATTGAGGAAGGCAAATGTGGACGATTACTGGGAAATGAATAAATCAATTCTGGCAAGAGTAGAGTCGGCCGTAATGTGGAGTGAAGTCAGAGTGCTCTTTTTTATTTTTTTATTTTCCCAGAAATTCTTGCCTGCTCAGCACTCGGAAGTGATCAACCGTGATGTGCACTCCATCAGTGCCATTGAAAAGCTCCTGGGTATGATTTCCAGCTATCCGGGAAATCTTGAGGACTATACCTCATTCGACACGTTCATAAATGACGTGGGCAACCATTTGGGACTCAGTTATCAACGGAGCTGTGTTTTGCTGATTTCCATTTTGGCCAGAATGGAGCTCGACTCGGTTTTGTGGTCTCTGAAGTTGTGCAACTGGTTATTTGCTGTTGGTGGTCTTATTTTTACCATATGAAACTTACCTGTGGTGCTTCAGAACAATATCCCACTGCTATTTGCGTCTCTGAACTCAGGCCTGCTGGAGTGCATTGCCAATCTCGTCATCAACCTGTCAACGAGATCCATAGCCAGGGAGGACACCAGGATGCTCTCGGTACTCAATCTATGTGAACTGGTGGCCATAAATGTGACGGTGACCGGTTCTATGGTTCAGTTTAGGAAACTATTGCAAATGTGCCAGATCTTATACATGGCAGAAAAGAAATTCTTCAAGACATTGGTCAATAAAGGTTTACCTCAATATTCTTTTTGACAGTCTGATAACTGATGGTTCCAATTGATCAGTCCAATTCTTTGTTCATTGGTAAAATGACACCTATTCCACTATATTCAGGTAGCTTGGAAACCAAGGACAACCTCACAAATCCTGTCATATCCCGGACTCTGGCAACGATCATCAAAACTGTATTCGTTTTGAACAAGCAAGACCCGGCCTTTCAGATCCCGGTCACGGACAGTACAGAAATCGACCGGCAAAGTGAGATGATCGATTTTATGATATATCAGTTGTATAAAAATCACTGAAATCGATAAAGAATGTGCCAACCCCCAAAATCTGTTTAAAATGTTCGATCTTTATCACATGTTGGAAGTTTGGGAAATTCTCGGTGGTCTTTGATAACTTTAAAACGAGAAAAAAATTGCCGCCTCGAGTCTAAGATGAAAATCAATCAAACCTTGGGATCCAAATATGGTTTTGTACTTTTTTAATGTGCAAGAACGCGTTTCCATGACCAGAGAGACAAAAATGATATACATTAAATTAAGAGAACAAGTTGAGGGCACTACATGTTTCCTTTTATTTCAAATGGTTAACACTTGCTTTCACAGATGATCCGGGAAGGTGGTGTCAAGCATTGTTATGTAACAGTTAAACTCGGCTCCATCATTAAGTTTTTCATTTGCTCTTTATCGAATTCTTTTGTCATCGTCAGAAATTACTCTCCATAGAGATTTTCATGACAGTTTTATCAGACCTTCAAAATTCCAAATTAAAATTTTCTTTCCTTTTCAGAAACGAAAAATACTTTTTCCGAAACCGTCTTTGTGTGAACATGTCGATGGATCTTCAAGGTCCGCCCATGCATTAAAATTTGAAAATAATTTTGTTACGTTCTCTAATGAATTTCTTTCTCAAAGTCTTGTTCAACTATTTAGTGGAAATAGCGAAATGTGAGTCTACTTACCACTTCGAATTTTCACTATATTCGATAAAACCCTGAGGACTTCTGGTAATTGTCTTGACCCCAAACTCTAAAAAATATTTCTATGTAATCCGAACATTTGTTAGTGCTCACAACAAATCGAAACCAGTTGCGCATAATAACAGCCAATATCTGATATAACTTTTTTGCGTGTGGATTTCGTATGATTATTATAATTATTTTAACCAATCAGAATTGTTCAACAACCTTCCAGTTTTAAGTTTGATTGAAAAACATTGCGAAACATGTCAACTCTTACTTAAACATGAATCAATCTTTATTCTCAATTGATTATCCTTTGGTAATTAGTGAGCACGTGGAACCGCGTATCGAATCAGCACAAATCTTCCGCGAAGGATCTTCAAAAAAAGCTGAAGAAAGCAATCAAGATTGCCATCAGAATAATCACTAATACTCAGTGTAAGACTTTTTAAAATTTTGATTATTATTATCATTATTATTAATTATTATTATTATCATTACTATTACCAAATTTGGAAGGAAACGCGCGTTACAATATTTTAAGAGATTTTTATTGAGTATATCTCACTATTAGGATTGCTGTTTGAAGTTTACATGGCCCAGATTTTGTTTTGTGGGCTTCGTGCAACTGTTGTGGTTAATTATTTTTACTTTTTGAAGTTGTGGAACAGTAATAAAATGTCCTTTTAAAGTTCAAAGCGGATTGATTGCTCACTTTTTAATTTACCAGCATCATTAAGGGTAGCAACCATACCCTAGCCAAGTAGAGCTGAGAGCTAAAGTTGCTATAGTTCCAAAAGTCGGGGTTAGTAAATATTACTTAACAACAAAGAGACTAAATCAAGTTCCCGAAATTAACGTCCTCTGTCTTTGCGTTTATTGATCAATGTTTGCATAAATTATTGTTGATTACGAGTAATGGTCGCGCTTTTGACCTTTTCCATTATTAAGGTTGGCTCACTTACTACCATAGCCTCTGTGACAGCTTTGGTTTGGAGATACTGAGATACTCGTTGATTCTCGTCAGCAAATCTTTGGTTAGTTTTATTTCTAGGGAACGTAAAGTACTGGTAGGGTCCGCTTTAATACGAAACCTATAAATGGGAATAATATATGTTGTCTGACGTCCTTTTTTGACTCGTTTTTTATGTGACCATTATTAAAAAAGAGAGAAAACCTTTTAATTCCATCCCCATTGACCAGGCATGTAACATGGTGCCAGAACGGTACTCTGTCTTTCTGGCGTGCAAGGAAGGCATAAAAGGCCATTTGGGAAACCTGGTCGTATTCCTAACTCACTCAAAACTGCCAATGGATATCCGTGTGAAGACATTAAAAATCTTGCTGAGATTCGAAAACTTTAACAGACTTATTCGCTACTGTCTGCTGGGTAACTCATCGGTATTGATATTGGCATCTTTCGATGGTGATAAGGAAATCTTTCTCCTAGGGGTCTATTTGCATGATTATCAATATCAAACAGATCTCTCGTCACATCGCTGGTAGTCCAGACTCTTCCGGCGACTTTGGAAAACAGCTGCCCTTATTGCTTGATGCGGTCAATGTGAATTTCGTGGACGACAACCTGAGCAAGGACAGCAGAAATCTGTGGCTCAAGGACTGCCAACAAAATTACAATCTCCACAAAGAGAAATGTCACAAGTTCCTAACCACTTGGAATGTGAGTTTAAGTACTTCTTTTTGCTCTTTACCTTAAATTTTAAAAATATTGATTGAAACGATCTTATTTGTTAAATTTCTAAACCTCGAAAGTGTGATAGAATAATTTATTGACCATGTCACTTACATGTATGTTACTAATGTGCTCTTTTAAGATTGAACCAAATTAATCACAATAAGCTTTATTATGGTATCACCACAATTCTACAATCACTGCGCTATATGACCGGAGCCAATACATTAATCATCAAATATATCAACAGGGATGATCACAAGTAGTCAAAGTACCAACAAAATCAATAATCGAATGATATATTTTTAAGTAATAATGATAAAAGTGCACGAAGATCCAATTGTTCAGTATGGATAGATAATGGTCAAATCGCGTAAAGAAACAAATTGTTCCAATCAATTAAATAATCGATGAATTCTCCAGAATCACAAATCAAATGAGCAATCAAAAACCATCGAAATCATTTAAATAATGGTTAATTAATTTTGGAAAAGAAAATGTAAATTATCAAGGAAAAATGACACTCACTGATTCGTGGCGATGGGTCCCTCTGTCATTGGCTAGGCCCGTAGCATACCCATATAGACGACCAAGCAGGACAGGATCCGTCGTTGAGAATCCCGTCACATCATCTTACAGAATAATTAATAAACTTAAAATGTTCACAGTTTTATTTCTTCAAACTTACAATCAAAACTTTCGACGGGCGAACTTCTCTATTAAAATGTCCTTTTATATTGTCAGGATGAGAATTTAAATCTTTATTTAAATAATAATATAAATTATAGTAATAAAATGTTGAATAATATTAAATATTATTAATTTTTTTAGCTTCATTTTAAATGGTACATAAATCAATAATATTGGATTTTAATTTAATCAATAATATAGGATTTTAATTAAATCAATAAATAAAAAAATAAAAAATGGATGACTGTGGTGTGATCATAAGCTTGAACCTGGGGTACAATTTGCAGTGATGAGATATATTCCCTTCAAAATGAAAACTGTAGGAAACAGAGAATTTTATGTTGAGGGGAAAACGTTCAAAAAGAATTGGTCTTTCGTGGTTTTTCATTAATATAAATCTCTGCTCAGAATGACGCTGGCAAAGGCTTGGATGAAGTGTCCATGAGCATGAAGTATTTCTGTAACAAGTATCGGCCGCATGTTCGAAAGAATCTGCAACAGGAGTACATCTCCAACATCAGGAACCAGAGACTGTCAGAGTTCCGTCGACGAAGAACATGGAAAGCGTTGAATACGATCTTCACCCAGGAAAAGTATGATTTGTTTCTTTGATCCTTTAATAATAATAAATAATAATCTATTCGAAAATAATTTGAAAAAGTAAGCCCAATTATGCTCACCAGAGTTCGAATAAGAAATTTATAAAGATTTCATTGGAGAAAAGTTGCAGAAGCGGCCAATGAAATTTGTAACTTGTTTGGAAAACATCTTTTGGTCTGGACCTCCACGGCCAACTATTTGCGATGATGGCTTACATACAGAGATTTCTCTCAGAAGATTAGCAGCAATCTAATGACAGTGTTCCGCCACTTAAAATTATAATAGGTTTAATCAAAAACTGGGTGGTTGTGTGCCATATCAACTGAACAAAAAAATGAAAGAAAGTCGTTTACAATTGTCGTTGTTTGACACCGAGTATCAAGTGGCCACAAATAAAGGTTTCCTCATTGAATCGTCACGGGAAATGATAAATCGTGCTTGTATACACAATTGAAGCACTGGACGCAGTGGGTGGTTGGCTTCTGTTGCAAATCAACGATTAAAATTAAGTAAAATTTGCATCCCAAAAAATCATGATCTGCGTTTGGTGGAATTGAGTCGGTCTCAGACACTGGAAATTTTTTCTGAAAAAATTGGGCAGTCGACAAGCGCCTATACCTACCAAATGAGTCATGCAATAAAAAAGACTCGATATTCTCCGGACAGATTTCTATCGTGATCACTCCATGTCCAATGAAATGAAAGGCTTTACTTTTGAGAAGTTGGGGGACCTCAAGAAATGATAGATACATTTCTTCCAGAGTAGATTTGGTAGGAAAATGAAAGAAGGTTATAAATGATAACCGAAATTACATTATCGATTGATTTCCATTATTATTTGTAAATTAAATGTTTTATTGATTATAAAATATGATACTCAAAATCACGAAAAGGTATGATAAATCTTAATAATTATTATGTATCCATTATATTTTTCCATATTTTATTATTTTGTATTATATAAAATGTGATAATTTACTTGGTTGTGTTATTAATCGATTTTTTATTTTGATTATTCTCTATTTATCTATTTTTTTATAAGTAAATCTACTTAGCACATTTTGAAAATATGATATAATTGATCATTGATAAATAATAATAATAATAATGATGATGATAATAAAAAATTGAAATCCATAATATTTAATTATTATTGAAAGAGCAATCTGGCACGATTCCAGCAATGTTTTACCATTTTATCGACTCGATCCTACGGAGGGTCCATCTAGAATTCGACGGAAGATGGTCAAGACCAACCATAAATTAAATTCAAGATTTTTCAACAATGAAACACAAAATCTCGAACAAGGTAGCGAAGTTTATTCATTTTTTTTATTATTATTATTTTAATTTATCAAGCTTTAAAAAAAATATTTTTTTAAACACGTTAATATCTATGTTAATCATGCCCAGCCCAAGATCCGATTACTAACATTGTGATTGTGTGCGCTCATGGGTAACACTCTTACAAAATGAATAACACGTAAGTCTAAAACTTTTAATCAATTTAAACACGGCAACGCAATAAATATTATATCGATAAATGTCTCAGAAATCTTTCGCAAACCACTCCACAACAATGTCACTACCACATGTCCTCGATTTTAAAGAGTAATGATGAATAATAAAATGAAATCAAGTTACCGACAACAGGCACAAAGAAATTATTGAAAATCGGTCAGTTAATGATTTAATTTGCACATAGAAAAAAGATTACTTTGAACCGAATTATACCCATTCAGTGCACGCTGGTCTCAGAAGTGGTCAGGACCCGAGAATAATGTTTTGCATGGCCGGTTATAAGTTAACTCACTGATTTACTTTGGTTTAGCTCTGTCCAATTTCTTCAACTTTTTAACTGGTCCTTCATAGAACTCTTAAGCCCGTTTATTCCTTATTCCCAAAAATAGCTCAAATCTTCAATGGTCAACCATACGAAGACTCTATCAGGGGAACAAGACATAATTATCTTTTATTTTTATACTTTTCATTTCCAGGACCTGCCATTGTGGGTTCTGGTTCTACTCAGGGCACCCCGAAAACTCTAACAAAGATACATCTTTGAAATGTTTTAATTTTTGTAAAATTGATTAGCACGCCTAATTGATTTTTGTGATTGGTGATAAGTGTTGAATGGATTTGGCCGTCTGGTCAAGGTGACGAGCTTGTCTTAACCGATTTCCTTTCACAGACGTGGGCCAATCTTGCAAAAGAAACCTCAACTACCTGTACGAGTCCACCTACGCCGTTGACCGAATGGTCTTTGACAGTCCCATAGAGTTCCAGCTGCTGAAGTGCATTGAGGATGTTTGCGTGACTTGTCGGTGTATTTTGGTCAGTCAATCGGGGCAGTTTATGGGAGAGTTTTTCGTGGGCAAGCTTCGAATAGGATTTCTCGTTGACAATATTCATCACAACCAAAGCATTTACGATGAGGTCGGTGGCTGTTGGCTTTACCATCAACAATGACGTTGACAGTTTCAGTTACCAGACGAATTAAAGGATTTCGGTTTCATCAGTTGGCAGCTCAACGAAATGGAGTGCGTGTGGAAAAGACGGTTTAAACTGCGGGACTATGCGCTTGAAATTTTCATGAAAGATGGAAGGAATTGCTTGGTCGCCATGAACTCCACTCAGGTAGCCGAGTGATCTTCGTACAATGAAACATTATTACCCGATTCGTCTATTAAGGAAAGAGACGCCATTCTGCTTTGTATGGAGAAGTTTTTACCTCCTGGGGTGAATCAGAAACAACGTCTGCTGGATCAACAGAATAAGTGGATCAATGGAGAAATAAGCAACTTTGACTACCTGACTTTTCTAAATACCGCAGCAGGAAGAAGTTATAATGATATTATGCAGTACCCCGTGTTTCCTTTCGTAATAACAGTAAGAGGAGTCTTTTGTCTCTTAAAACCATATAATAATAATAAATGATAAATTGAACTGATATTTTTCAATAAAATGGTAACTTTTTACTACCAGGATTATTCCAATGCCGTTCTTGACCTCACAAACGAATCGACGATTCGGGACCTCAGTCTACCGATCAGTATACAAAAAAAGCATTTGAGAGAAAGGGTCTCCAGTAACTTTTTGGAAAAGGCTGAGGAATATCAGCGCCAGTTACAGATGAACAAAAACGAAGACGGCGAAAAATCGTCCGGTTGGGCAGTGCCCCCATACCACTACTCGTCGCTGTACTCCAATAGTGCTACCGTGCTCTACTATATGATCAGAATTCCTCCCTTCACACAGAAATTCATTGAGTTCCAAGGTTCTTAATCTTTCATTTATCATTTTTCAAAGATGATTGGGACTTCAATTATAAATTCAAAACAATCAATTTCATTATATTTTAAATTAATAATAATTTTTTATTATAATTGGTCTAAAAGGCTCCTGCCAATTTTCCGAATAGACAGCGATAAAGCTGTGTACATATTGGGTCATTGGAAAAGTATTGTTCGTCTTGTGATCAATTTATTAAAAGTTTAAATAAAATTAATCAATAAACCTGTAATAGATTATTTCATTAAATATCAATAAAATAAACAGTACTTGTTTAAATAATTCGATTTATGTAAAATATCTGAAGATAATTCCAAAATGTCAAGCCTTAAACAACCAGGATATCTCCTGCTATATGAATTTGACGAAGTTAAAATTAAGTAGTATCTGGGTTCATGTGGAGGAGTTTTGCTGTTTCTGAGAAAGTGTTAGCTGAGAAGAAGGTAGGAAGATGGCTTTCCAGATGTAAATCCGCAAATTGTGAATGAAAAAAAAAAGATTATCACCTGAGCAGATTATCAATAGCAGCACCTAAAAGAGGATTTTACTTTGGAAATTTTGACGTTAAAGATGCTCTTGTTTCAACCGATCAGTATTTGTATTCATCAAATTGTTTTCAATCATTTACATTGACAGTTATGATAACAGTGCGTGCAAAAGTTCTGAACAAAATTTGATGAGATATCACAAACATTAGAAAAGAAAAGACTGGTGCAAAGGTAACCAATGCTCTTTGTCTAGAGAGGTTGAAAAGGAATCGTCTACCATGGGGTACTCCAATCAAGATAAAAAGTAAACTCCATTATCTAATGTCAAAAAATTAGTACAGAGGTCAATTAAAACAAAACATCCAGAATTAACCAATTGGAACAACGCCAGACAACACGTTCTTTGATGACTCAACAAAAATTGAGGGACCTTGATCGGAGGGAAGCTCTGCTGCATCTTCTGAATAGTCTCGATATTGTACTCTATGGCTATTATTTGTATTGCTCAAGGTAGAACTCCCTGTTGGTGTAAAATTGGATTTAGAGGAGAACTGTGAAAAGTTCTTATCTCTTTTCACTGGAAAACCACAATATTTTCAGTGATGGAATTCTGTCTTTTCTCAAAAATATCTCTTTTTTGGACTAAAATTGTGGGCGTGTTCCTTAATAAAGTCTTAAGATTCTCAAAATCGGCGGAAACCTTCCCGACAAGATGATCTTATCATTTTCTCTTTTTATCATTCCTTAGTATTTTTAGTAATATTTATTTATTATATGAACCGAGAAAGCTTTTCTCAGTCTTCAGGAAAAAAATGTTCGAATCAATTACAACTTTGATATGGAATCGTTAAAACTAACCCCTTTCTTAGATGATGAATTTGACAGGCCGGATAGAATGTTTCACACTCTGGAGTCAGCGTGGGAGCTGTCCACCTCTTCCCTTTCTTGCATGAAAGAAATCATCCCCGAATTCTTTTACCTACCCGAAATGTTTATAAACATCCAAGACTTCAATTTCGGTGAAAGACTCAACGGTGCCAAAGTCGATGACGTGATTTTGCCAAAGTATTGCTCTCATTGTCTTGACCTTCAGAGAGACCTGATGACCATATTTTCTTAGGTGGAGCTTCAACGATGCCAGACTGTTTTGTTTGATCCACAGAGCGGCTCTGGAAAGTGCGCATGTTTCAAATCAGATGAACCATTGGATTGACCTAATTTTCGGTTACAAACAGTCCGGAAAGGCAGCCATGGAAGCTTTGAATCTCTTTCATCCATACGTAAGATCAACTGATATTTCTTTTGACCTGATGAGCACGTCTTGTTTCAGACTTATTATAAAGCAATTTGTCCCGACGAAATAACGGAAACCATTCGACGACACGCTGTGGAGCAAATGATCGAAAATTATGGCCAAATTCCTAAGCAACTCTTCCAAAGCAAATCCCACTCGAAAAGAAAATCTAACCTGAGAAATATGAAGTTTCCTTCTGTCAAAAGGAGTCCTTCAACTGTCAGTATGGATAAAGCGGTTTCGGAAGTTGAACCGGGGAAAGATCCCATGGAAAACGAGGAAAGCATGATCAAACACTCACAGAAAGGCGGTAAAGATCTTTCGGTGCTTAGCAGTGTCATCGGAATTCCTTGGGGAAACTGGGTTGGCAGTCCGGAAAATCACCAGGTTCACTCTCTGTGTTCTCACAGACCGTTGCGTTCACCGTGTTTTGCTCTAGACCTTTATCAATGACATTCACAAAAAGAAAGAACCCGTGGTTGGGAAATTGTTCTTGTTACCCTCCACAAAACCCAACTTCAAAAGATCTCTAAAGATGCTTGTGGTACCGAGATTATCCAGTGTCCTCATCCTGCCACAGGATGATGAAGGCGGTCAGCCGATG
Source organism: Bipalium vagum (assembly GCA_037834085.1). NCBI lineage: Eukaryota > Metazoa > Platyhelminthes > Tricladida > Geoplanidae > Bipalium > Bipalium vagum. The sequence goes on along the minus strand of JBBMKC010068672.1, from coordinate 3,199 downwards.
TTAAAATTTTCCGTTACCGAGGTTAGTCTTTCCCGGTTTTTATTAATATTTAGCACCAAGTGAGAGGAAGAGACAATGTGACGTCATATCTGTCGAGTTATTATTATTTAAACAAATGGACTCTCTCAGCCAGTGTTGCCAAGCCTGGACGTTGGAAAGTGAATGCAGAGTTAATGAGTGGGTGATGATGAACGAAATTTTTGCCAGACATCTCTGATCTAATCCAACATCAACACAAAATATCAACCTCTCCTCTGCACAGAAATTCTCTCAAATATTGCAAGCCTTGTTTTTATCGTCCACACTGATCTCATTCCCCCTGAAAATTTGTTCTAATTTCCAAATCCGCTTATTCTTCAGCTTGTAGGACGGGGTGAGCACACATGATTACGAAAGAGGGCTCATTAGATCATTGGTTTTTCTTACGATTTCATTCTCATCCTTTGTTGCCAGTGTGCTAATTCGACAGTAACATTACATTTCAATGTAGTACTATATGGATAACAGGAATTATACTGTGCATCTGGTACCATCATAGCCATGACTAATGAAAGTTGTCGACTGCAATTAATTCGTTCGATGCAGTTCTCATTGAGGGGAAATCAGAATGGGAGAGTAGACAACTAAGGGTAATTTTGCAGCATGATAATGCCAGGCCGCATGGTCATTCTGTGGTTGAAAATAACTAAAGAAGCCAACTCGGAAGTGATACATCACCCGTCTTAACTACCGCATAATATTCGATCGGATTATCGGAAATATTGTGTCACAAGAATCCGTGGTAACACTACAAAGACTTGTGGCCGGACATTCGACATAAGTAACTACGAGAAACAGCGTATAGCTAGGACGAGTAAAATCAAAGGCTTAAGATTTCTTCAGGGATTTACCAAAAGTTGAAGCAGTCGAGAAGAACTTTTTGGAACGCCGTGTCACTAGAGATAAATAAACTCTTTTATACTTGTCTGAGAACTTTTTAACTCGCTCTCGTCGTTTATGAAAATCCATGGGTCAATATAAATATTGAGGTTAAGGCACCCTTTCCGAGTCCTTGGTTATCGGCATTAACAAGTCAGTTGACTGAAGTCAGAGACAAGAGGTTCTCAGAAATTCCACTATCGGCCTTACTCCATTGAATTTATTTTTGATTTGATTATTCGTGGTCATTTTTGAGCGCTTTCATATTGACATTAAAATGTAGAGCAGCAGAAGAGTGCAGGTCAATTCTGTCGTCATCACAAACTCTTACAGCCTGGAGGTTCAGTCAGTGAAGCTGGGAACGTTCCTCGTTTCGTATGGGTCAGGCCAGGCCACTGTCACGAGCATTGCGGTATATCAAAGACCCGGGAGAGTCTTTTTTGGCATGAAGAGCGGCCTGATCGAAGTTTATCATGGGGACATGTTCAAGCACTCTCAGATAAATGTATGTCTTTTGTGATTTTAATAATAATTGATAAAAACATTGATTTCTGCTCTTAACTCTCCTTTGGCTGTTTAAACTGAATGACCTTTCGCTGTGACTTTTGTCGAGGAAATCAACATTGACATTTTTATCAAATTACAACTGGACTTGTTTGAATTGATCAAATTATTGTGACAAGAATTGATTGAAGACCCTTTCTCGCTGAACACTATTTGAACATTTCAGGCGTTTGTGGAAAATTTTAACAAGCACCGCCACTCTCTGATTGGCCACAGGTCGGCCATCACCAACCTGGTCATGGGCGAGTCCTTTGCCGTACTGGCGTCCTGTGACAGTGACAACAATGTGGCGATTTGGGATGCTCAGAAATTGACCCTCATGCATTACATCAGCTGGCAATCAGTCAAATGTTGCAGTCCGTCCTACAAGAAGCTCAGTACCCAAAGTTCTCTCACCTCAAGTACTGTCGTTGTTTGATATCTTTACAATCCCTCTCTTTGAAGCCTCTTTTCCCTACCAATGATTATTTTCCCTTTTCCTCAAATCGGTATTAATTGATTGTCAAAATTTTACTGTGACCCATTTATTGGGCTGTTCGGAAAGTCACTTTGCATTATTTAGTAAAATGTAAGACCAAAAGTTTCATTAGTCATAAGTATTGTAATCAATAATGCTTTGTTCTTTTTGTTCCAAGACCTTCTGCCATCTGCTAGGCATTTGAATATCCCAACCTGTAAAATGACCTAAGTGCTTTAAATTAAGATTGAAAGATATGTATAAGAAAGTGAAGTGACTTTCCGAACAACCCAATATTACGTTGGCTCCTAAAGATTGCCCCTTTCAAACCTCTTAGCTTATCTTTTTTCTGCTAACTCAATAATTAAATAATTATTTTCCATATTTAAATCAATAATTAAATAATTACTTTACATAATCAAAACAAATCAATAAATATTCTTAGAAGGTAAAGAAATGAAAATCTCATGGTTTGGTAATTAAAATTTCTTGGGAAAAGAAAAAATAAAAATCGGTAACAAGTTTTGCATCAACCTAAACATAATTTTTTTTATTATTTTAATTATGATTACATTTAAAAATAATTTAAACTTGCTAAAATCAGATAAATAAAAGGAAAAAGTTAAATTTATTATTAAATATTATAATTAAAAATAATATTTTTATCATTAAATTTGAGAAATAAATGTGTAATAGAAAAAATCCTTTGTCATTGTCTTATTTCATTTGATTTATTCATAATTAGAACAATGTTCTTCACCATATTCATTTTCAACAATATCTGGACAAGTGACCTTGCTGATGGTAAATGCAGAATTGTTATTTTCCTCTCTGATTGGATTGTTCGCTTTCACGTTTCGAAGAAGGTGTCTCCCATTTCACCGGGACTTGCTTATTTTTCCAAATCTAATGCGTATTTTCTTCCTGCTTTGAAACAATAAAAAATATCTAGATGCCAAAGAAAGCGGTCCCTTTACTCTCTTCGAAATTAGACAACATTGTTTTCTTTGTCACATGTCTCAGACCCAAAGGTTTAATGACAACTCAACTCCATCAAGCTTGGACATTCAAAATTAATGCTGCAATATTATAAAAACAAATGACCAACTAAAACAAATGATATATTATTTTTATCCTCTCAGTTTTTCCTGTCAAGAATATTATTTATAATAATATTTATGTTAATATTTTCTTCTTTTAAAGAAATCGACGATTTATTAACCACGGGACTGTTCCAAGATCCAAGTGATTCTTTGGTCC